>PQWD01008688.1:0-164480 GCA_019425675.1 Leucinodes orbonalis
TGTTCAGTGAAATTGATATAAGCAATTTTGAACTCTAATCCGTCGGGATAAGGGTGTGCACGTGTCGTTGGAAATTGGTTTAGTGTACTAATTTGAAGGCTTTGATACGAGGTGCTTTGAAGTAGAGAGTATACTGTGGTCCAGCCTTATTGCAGCCTTCTGTAGCTGTACGCTTATAGTAGTGTTTCAGTAGCTTGTTTAAACAAATACTTATTTTATTACCACGTATAAATTAATATCCACAGATATCACACGCCCTTTAGTTACAATTTAAGGGATGAGCTTTCATGTACTATTACTACTGAGTTTCAGATAAACATACTTATACACGTTTACTACGTTATACGTTTGGGTCGTTCTATCACGACATAGTGTAAAACTAATTCGCTAAATCTATCACTATATCTTTAAAACTTCTAAATGGATTTTGATTCGTTTTTTTTAAATATAATTTGATTGAAGACGGAAGGTTTAATTGTATAATAGCATTTATTCAATAGTGGAGGAATACCATTATTTTTGAGGTGCCTATTATCAGCATTGCACCTGTGCGTAGCCGGGTGAACTCAGAACCCTTGTTATAAAAGCTGACTTCTCAACCATCACACCACATGAAGAGCTTAGTATAGCACTAACTTAAGGGTTTCAGGAAGCGCGCAAATAATAAAATAACTGTACAAATGACCATTGCTTTGTGCCCGTTACCTGATATGACATAAAAATGGTGATTTACTAAGTACAGTACCCTCTTCCCGAAACAGAGGTTTTCATTGCACTTTTATTTCATAAAATGTTTGACACTGCAATAGATGCTTAACAAGAAAATTCTGTATCCAACCCACCACCGACTTATATCTCTCAAAGGTTACACGTAACCGAAAAGAAAATCGTTTCATTGAATTAACCACAAAACGGTATTTGATCTTAGTAATCATAGCATTAGTCTAGACAAACCTAATACCCCATCCTGCAAGACAAAGCTCATAACCTCTACGCCTGTCTGCGATCTCAGAGAGTATTTGCATAGTAAATGGAAAATTATATTATTTTCACGCGCGCACATATCATAAGATACTGTTGTAAGTATATTAAATATTTCATCATCCTCAGCTCATTATAAGTCAACACCGAGAGGCACGAGCCTACCCGTATAGGGTGTATAGGCCTTAGCCGTACACGCGGGCCAAGTGCGGATTGGCCGACTTCACGCACGACCTTTGAATTTCTTTGTAGGCGTGTAAAGATTTCCTCACGATATTTTCGTTCACCGTCAGAGCGTCCATTTAGTCCACTTGGTCGGATTCCCAAATCGTCGGATTCTCATTTCGCCGGATTCAGTACAGACGTCTAGACTAGTGTATTAAATAAAATTGTTTAATTCTACTACTGTATACACATTGAATACTTATCCTTACGCATTATCCTGTAGGTATACAATCTTCATAGAGGAAAATTTATACATAAGCAGTTTTTCGAAAGATTAAAAAAATAACTTTTTAATCGCTATCAAGAAAACAGCGTACTACAAATGCCATTTAAGAATGGCATCACAGACTGAATGTAAAGAAATCCAAAAAATTAACCTTACATTTATGTATGAAAGTATGCAATTACAATGTTAAAAAAAAATCGTCCAAGCAAGTGACGTCTGAAAAGATGAACAAATGGACCAATTATATCAGATTCCACAAATAACAAAATTTCCGATTGAGATTAATTTTATTCTATTGTGTTTTTTATTTAAATAAATGAAAATGTTTTATTGCAACTGGTTTTCTTATTAACTGTATTCCGGCGAAATGAGAATCCGACCTATTGGGAATCCGACCAAGTGGGAATAAAAGAAGTCTGATAAACGTACATATAATTTCAAAAACCGAAAAGACATTGGTACGTAGCGGGATTTGAACATGCACCCTCGTAATCGGAAGGCAACAGCCTTTACTATTTTCTCCTTCCTATTCCAATCCCTTTGCATCCTCTACCGCTTATATTAGTTATTCGGGCTTGTACCTACACCTAGATTTTTGGAGGTGTCGACAGTTCGATTCTGTCGTTATTTTCTGCTAAAAACTACTACGTACTAAAAACTGTGCAATGAATATTTACGAGTACTACGACTGGCGTCCTTAAAAAAAAGGGCTACACTACACATTATCTTTAAGGGCCGGCAACGCATTTCTGGAACCTCTGGACTTGTAAATGTACATGGACGGTGGTGTCACTTACCATCACAAACATAAACAAAAGAAATTCAAAATACACACTTAAGAAAGTCAAAACACAAAAAAAACTATATAGTGCGTATTATAACTAAAGTATAGAAGTAGACAGCCACACTAACACTTGTTAAAAAAATATAAAATAGGACAAGAAAACATGTACGTAGGCATGTATACGGACTGCACTTTGCCGCCCGCCACACTATATTCCTATTTTCCGCGTTGTAGTTAAGTACTTATACATTAATTTTAATTAACACAAAAAAAAATGGTAATATAAGTCTTGGGTAAAAGCCTAAAGAGGTAACCATCTTATGAAAAATATCGTAGATAAGAAAGAAATAATTAGGAGCGGTCCCCAACGCGACGTTTTTTTTTTAGAATTATTAATAGATTCTTAGGTACTTAAACATTAAGTTTCTTTTATTATTTATTACTTTTTAAAGGGAAATTACTTAAGTTCTTGTGTCGGGGTTTTTTTAAATTTCTAATTTAATTTTTATTTTATACTTTTCATAGGTAGGTTAGGTTAAGTTATATTTTAGTATATAGACAGACTCGTCAAACTTATAACACCCCTCTTTTTGCGTCGGAGGTTAAAAATAGGACGCTGAATTAAATAAATCATAAGACATGTATTCGATTCGATCTATTTCCAGATTTAAATCCGTGGATACAAGAAATATACTTGTATTATTTGTAGTTAGTTTTATTTGTTTAATATGCATTACACACAACGACACTTTAATTAAAAATAAATGTATTTTTCCATAACCTAATAAGATTGAAACGTGTACCGACATGTCTGGGAAACCTGATATTAAGTCCTCAGCACGGTGAGAATCTTGACCCTTACCGCACTTTCAATAATTAATTGACATTATAATTATAACACGTAGGATCCCGTGGGAACGATCCTCCAATGATATCCGATACGTTGGACAATAATTATCGAGCTTTGAACTTACTATTAATTGACACCTTTGAAATTGGTCCGTGAAAAAAACTTCGAGCGTTTTTTGGTTTACTATGCAAACTTGATTTTTTGTACTTATACTGGCAAGTAAGACCATTGGTGATGTTTATATCAATGATAAAGACCATGACTAACAAAATAATGAGATTTGCCGAACAAGAAAACTTAATTTTTACAATAGAAAATAGAGACTGTTTTGAAAATGTAGCCTTTAAAATCGTAGTCCATGTTATCTTTAATAACCTTTTGTACAAAATAATTCACTCAATAATACGTAATGTTCAGTCTACTCTATTACATTAAAAACGGCAAAAGTCAAATTAAAAGTGCGCCAAATTAATAAAATAAAACACTTTTAAAAAAAGAACGTGTCGTTACGGAGACTTTAATTCATGTAGTTACCAAGCTGTACTTACACAGTTTGTCCCTATATAACTTAAACTAATCGTGCCCCGCGTGTTACCTGCGGTATAATATTTTTCCCAGTAATACCTATTTGTGAATCCAGGCTCACTCGACACTAAATTTAAATAAATTTGTTTTCTTAATTTTTTACAAAGCGCATAAATAAATATCCACTGACATTCACACAGCGCCATCTATCCCCAAGATAAGCGTGAATTCTGTATTATGGGTACTAAACAACAGATTAATATACTTATATATATATTATATATATAATATATATATATAATATATTAATATATATATTATATATATATATATATATATATATATATATATATTATATATATATTTAAATACATACATATTATACATAGAACACCCAGACCATTACAAACAGACATGTTCATGCACACAAATGTTTGTACAGCCCGGGGATCGAACCCGGAACCCTTGGTGTTGTCTCAACCGCAACACATGAGCATATCGCTGCTGTCTTGGGCCATACGCGTGAGAACTAGACCAAGTACAGTTAGTATGTTTTTTATCATACGGAGGATATGTCACTGTGACGATGACATATAAAATTAGGAGAAAATCAATATCAGGAGCATTGGAGCTGTCACCTGCAGGCTTCAATGTCACGCTTGTCAAAACATGCTCCTATTGCGGTTGCTCTCGATATAGATATCGAGTGAATTGCGCGCACGCTTTTGGAAGTTAATTGGGTATTTGACACCACTGATCGTTGACGCACTTTTTATGAACTGTCAAAAAGGAACGATTCCGTATATTTTTTATATTATTGATATGTGACGTCATTGCTCACCATCATCAATTGGCCGTATATTTATTGGTTTTAGTGTATTTAAAAATAAAATATTGCATGAAAACAAAAGTGATCAATGAAACGACATATAAAATAAGGTGCGCTTTTATAAAAATAAGGTTTGTTTGCGGATGGTGGAGAAAACCGAATTGGTTTTTACTCGTGCGTTCAGTTTAACCACGGCTAAGTGATAGAAAAAAACGGTTCCTGGTTCAATTTAATATTCCATCACGGATTCAATAATACATAATAATCTGAATATATAATAATAAGAATGGTTGTGTGAAAAGAAAGATGATTTCGTGGTTCAGAGTCGATCCCGACTACCTTTTTGATGTTATAAGTGCGTTCACCTGGTAAGCGATACGCCTGAACATTACAGATCTATTATTGAAGAAAATTAATAACAGTAAGTTGTCCTTATTTTTCTTCAACACTGTTCTGTGCTCCAACGGCCATCGGTTCTGCGACATACGTGACCAGTCCACTGCCACTTCAACTTGCTGATCCGGCGGGCTAAGTCGGTAACTTTTGTTCTGTTACGGATTAAATCATTTCTGATCTTATCTCTTAGTTAGACCCCGTGCATAGCTGGAGTGGAGACCGCGTCTCGGCAAGCGTTGCGTAGGACGCCCGATGGACCGACGACTTGCGAACGGTCGCCGGTGGAGGCTGGATGAGAAAAGCGGAGGACCGGGATATCTGGCGCGAAATGGGGGGGGGGGGGGGCTTTGTCCATCAGTGGACTGCGATAGGTTGAATAGAATAGAATTGTTCTGTGCTCGTCACCCGAGACAACAGTTAGGTATCTTATACCCGGTAATTTTACTAGCTAGTTCCCTCACCCGGAACATAGAAATGCAAAACATCTTATTTCACGGGCCGATATCTGACACTGCGGTGGTACCTAGACGACTGAGTACCGAGACTTCACCTAGAACCTAGTTATTGTTTTTTCAGTGCAGTTTCACGATTTAGAGAGCCATCTTCAGCAAAAATGTAACACCTTTTAGATAAGCAGAGCGTAGTCTCCTGACACAGGCATTTTTCTGCTTAAAAGGTGACTACGACAACTTTTCTGTAAATGTAAAAAAATGTTGAAGAAATAAAGATATTTATTTATTTATCTCGCTCGCCACATAATTATCCAGTAAAGTTGTGAAGGTCATCACCGCGACAAGAGTTAATTCAATCCAAAACAACTTAACATCGACGTTGCCAAATCATAATCAGCTCATTAAACGTCCCCACCGAGGGGCACGAGCCTACCCGTATAGGGTGATTAGGCTTAGTCGTCCACGCGGGCCCAGTGCGGATTGGACGACTTCATACACAACCTTCTCTTCTCAGAATCTCTTCGCAGGCGTGCATGAAGGTTTCCTCACGATGTTTTCCTTCACGGTAAGAGCGTCGGATAACGTACATATATTTTCGAAATTCGAAAACACATTGGTACGTGTCGGGATTTGAACCTCATCCAAACGTTTGACGTTGCCAAAGTTTAACATAAAAGGGGCCGCCCGTTTACCACTTAAAGCAATAAAAAACTAGATTGTGTATCTAAACCAAGATCTCAATTCCAGCAACATTTATTGTTAATAAACTCAGTTTGGCTCCAATCAACGTATCTCTAAGTTCTTTCAAAGTGTTTAATTGAGTTGAAGCAACGATCGAAGTTAAGATAGGTTAAATGGACATGTACACACGTATTAGTGACCGCAGCGTGAGACGCAAGTTGGATTGAATATATTAACTTACTATGAGCGTTTACACCAGTCCTGGGTTTGCGACCCACTAGATAGTCAAGTATGTGGGGAACGGGGAGGGCTAGGTTAACTTGTATGTTTGGGGAGAAAAACGGCCCGGCAGGTCCCGATAACATTAAGATATCTGTCAGTATCTAGCTCACTAACCGGTACTCCACTATGATAAAATTCATAAGCAAAATCAAAAGCAAAAATAAATTAATAAGCTTCAGATTAAGCACAATGATTTTTCACCGGAACAATTAGTACTACCTTTCCAAAGAAAGCCCATATTTCTTAGAAATGGCGGCAAGCTTTCCAAAGGTATCTCGCTCGGGTTATTAAAATCCTGCGGTGTACAAACTCTATAGAGAATGATACTCACAACACTTTAAATCAGCTAACATATAATAAAATGTATTATACATGTTTTTAAAAAAACTAGCGCGAAGTTAACTTGAAATTCTTTGGTTTTTTATCATCATCATCCTCAGCTCATTATACGCCCCCACCGAGGGGCACGAGCCTACCTTATAGGGTGTATAAGCCTTAGTCAGTCCAAGCAGGCCCAGTGCGGATTCGCAGACTTCACGCATAACCTTTGAAATTTTTCATAGGCGTGCGCAGGTTTTCTCACGATGTTTACCCTCACCGTAAGCGCATCGGATAAACAATTTTATTTCAATTTATTTAATAATTCATAAACATGGGTAATACAGGGTTAGTAAATGTGAAAAGGAACTGCCACGAATCGCCTATTTGCATATGAATATTTATTTATTTAGAGTCACCAACAATACATACACATCATCATCATTACAACCTAGAAAGTCCACTGCTGAACGAAGGCCTCCCCTAATGATTTCCACGCGGACCGATCCCTTGCAGTTGACATCCATCTGCTACCTGCCACCTTAACCAGATCATCAGACCATCTGGTTGGGGGTCGGCCTACGCTTCGTTTTCCGTTACGCGGACGCCACTCGAGAACCTTTCCGCCCCATCGGCCATCGGTTCTACGCACTATGTGCCCGGCCCACTGCCACTTCAACTTGCTTATCCTGTGGGCTATGTCGGTCACTCTAGTTCTCCTACGGATATCCGTGTTCCGGATCTTATCGCGTAGGGAAACACCTAACATAGCCCTTTCCATAGCACGTTGAGCAACTTTAAGCCTATTTAAGAGGCCCTTAGTAAGCGACCACGTTTCACTTCCGTATGTAATAACCGGCAACACACACTGGTCAAGACTTTCGTCTTCAGACACTGAGGTATTTTGGACGAAAAGATCTCCCTTAACTTCCCGAACGCTGCCCATCCTAATTGGATTCGACGCGAAACCTCCTGCTCGAAGTTGGACCTACCCATTTGAACTACTTGTCCCAGGTACACATATTCGTCTACAACTTCGAGTTCAGAACTTCCAACTGATATTGGTATGGCACATGGATATTAGACATGACTTTCGTCTTGTCCATGTTCATTTTAAGACCCACCTGTTGCGAAGCTCTGTTAAGGGTATTGAGCATAGTACTAAATCCTCCATGGATTCTGCCATGATTACTATATCATCGGCAAATCGAAGATGAGTGATGTACTCGCCATTGACGTTGATGCCAAGTCCTTTCCAATCGAGCAGCTTAAACATATCTTCCAATGCAGCTGTGAACAGTTTCGGAGATATAACGTCTCCCTGTCTCACTCCTCGGTGCAATTGGATAGGTTGTGTAAGCTCTTCATGTACTCGGACTGACATAGTGGCGCTCTCGTACAAACTCTCAATACTTCGATATAGCGGTAATCGATATGGCACCGTTGGAGGGCTTGAAGCATAGCCCAAGTCTCGATCGAATCGAAGGCTTTCTCATAGTCCACAAACGCCAAGCATAATGGCCGATTATACTCTCCGGTCTTCTGTATAACCTGCCGCAGCGTATGTATGTGGTCTATGGTGCTGAAGCCTTTGCGGAACCCGGCTTGTTCGGGGGCTGGAAGTCGTCAAACCTACTAGCGAGACGGTTCGTGATGACTCTAGAACAGCTTGTAAATGTGACTCAATAGCGTGATGGGTCTATAATTCTTCAACAAGGTTTTGTCGCCTTTTTTGAAGAAGAGCACCACCACGCCATTGCTCCACACTTTAGGCGTATACCATCACGGATTACGGAATTAAAGAGCTTCTGAAGGGTCTTAAGCACGGCGTGCCACCTGCTTTCAAAGCTCTGCGGTAATTCCGTCCTCCCGGGAGCTTTATTACTCTTGAGTGTTTCAGAGCCATCCTAATCTCGCACAAAGTGACCTCCGGGATATCCTCAGATAGGTGACGGGTTAACTTAGCTCTCGGGTCTTCGGCTAAGTTTGAAGCGGGAATCTGTGTAGCGGTATATAACTCGCTGTAGAACTCTCAATCTCCCTCAAAATCTCTGGTTTGGATGAGACTACATTTCCGCCGTTGGTCTTCAAACTAATCAGCTGGCTTTGCCCAATAGACATGTTCCTCGCAAACACCTTCGAACCTCTGTTCTGATCTATTGCCTCTTTAATACACTTTGTATTAAAGTGACGAACATCGCGTCGCAAGGAACTGGATATACGTCTATTGAGCTGCCGGTATTGTGACGCATCGTCTGAAGACTGCAGCTTCATCTGTCGTCTTGTCGCCATGAGATCGAGAGTCTGTTGAGATAGTTTACATACACATAATATTACAGTATTACATTTCAAAATTCCGATATATGTATCTATTATAGGTGAGTTCAGCTTAATCAATATATTATTATTACTTTTGTACTATAACTAGTTACAAGTTATTACATTATAGTAAAATTCCATTAAAAGTAAACCATTATGTAGCCTCTGACTTCATGAAATGCATGATCTTCTCTTTAAATTTTAAAAATGAATCATTCAATATATCCAAGTCCTGTATTACTAGAATACGTACATATTATTTAAAAAAATCGAAAACATATTGTTACGTGGCGGGATTTGATCCCGTACCCTTCACATCGGAAGGCAACCAATGAGCCACCGACCGATGAACAGAACCATTAGTGCCGAAGCAAGCTCACTCTTAGTTTTCAAACTTCTTGATTACTAACCAAAAACTTAAAAGTTAAGAAGCAACTCATTGATAACTGTCGACCATAATGACATACTACAAGTTTTTGTGACAATAAGTGAACGCTACGGTCAGTTCGCTCAGCTGGTGGTAAGCGATATGCCTGATCAAGACAGATAGATGCAGTGTTGAACGAAATCACAAATAGCAATAAGTCATTATTTTTATTCGACACTGCCCTGCGTCCGCCACCCGAGACGACAAATGTTAGGTCTCTCATACCCGGTAATTTAGTAGCTACAGTGCCCTCATCCTGAAACACAGAAGTGCAAAACACTTCTATTTAACGGGACGGGGATAGCTGGCACTGCTAGGTACCAACCTAGACGACTGAGTACTCAGTCTACGACCTAGAACCTAACCTAGTTATTGTTTTTTAAGATCGCTACACCATTTGAATTCCAAAATTTAGTTCCACAGTTGCTCCGCCCATATGTACCAATGAGATGGTACCATATTTATAAAGATTAACATTAAGAAAAACTCTCAGGTCACTCACATAAATTAGCTGAACAACCAAGATCTTAATGAGATCTCCCGTCCGCCGCCTCCGCCACGCGGGCCAATGATTACCATCGCTAATGACGCTTGGCGTGGTGTGAGTCATTTTTATTGATTGTACTTAGTGCTTGATCTTGATCTTTGAGGTTGCTTACGGTCTTGATCTTTATATAGGTCATATCAATGATATTCTGTATATATAAATGTATATACGCCACCCTTGCCTCAAAAACGAACCGCCAAAGAGTATACAGTTGTAGGCTCTTTGTTTAGGTAAATGTACATTTGTTAGTGTATGTAAATGTTCATTCGAAATATTTATATGTGTGCTGTCGCTGCATTCGGAACTTTTTTCAATTGTTTTGTGAACTAATCACGAATCTATACTTTTTACATCATTCCCGGGCAGTGCATATATTTGTGTGCATGAACATGTCTGTTGGTATTGGTCTGGGTGTTTTCCACGTATAATAATGTATGTATTTACAAAAAAAATAAAAATTTAAGTATGTTTATCCAATGTTCAGTATCCATATTACAGGCTAATGCTGTTTGTGGCTAGATGGCGCTGTGTGAATGTCAGTGGATATTTATTTATTATTATAGCTTTGTCTTAACGCGTTTACCGTGCATCATCCATTGCATATTTTTTATAACTTGCATATTTATTGAGTTAACGGCCGTCCGTGTGAATATAATGGTGAACTACGTTTTCAAGTCTTTACGTTAATCTACGGTTATTCCAACAAGCTTATTAATTTATGTTTTCGTGTTCAGGTAAAGCTTCAGAAAATAACAAAACAACAAAAACATTACTTACTGAAAAATTTGCCAAATACGCTTGCTTTTAGCTGATTGAAAGCTCTATTCATCAAAGTCCAATTGTTGGTTCCAATCGGTGGAACCCTTTTCCAACGGCGTTCCTTTACAGCTTTTGCTCAATTCAAAAAGAAAATATTCCATTTGTCATATTTTCTACCACTTAGAATTCTAATACATCTTATTTTCAATATTCATAGTATAAAAAATAGAGAAATATTTATAAGCAGGTTGAAATGAAGTCATATGTAGGAGAACCACAGACATCAGAATATACATTAGACTGGACAAGCCGTCAAGTTTATAGGCAGTCCAGTGTCGCAATTTCTTTTCGGTTCTTACCTGTGAAAAGTTATTATATTTCTTGGTAAATTAACTGATTCATTGCGATGATGGCATGTTGCAATTGCACAGGATGGCATTTTGGAAAAAAACGGTAATTTATTCTAATATTCATGCGTCTTGACTCGTCTCACAGAGCGTAAACTGGTAGCCAGTGTATGCTCGTTGAGCTTACAGTTGTCGCACTTTAAACGCGGCTTGCCCTCTCCTGTATTGGGAAATCTGTGACGAGAACTAAAGTAGCAGTTGGTAAGTCACATGGTGTGGAGAACCGTTGGCCGATGGGGCGGAAAGGTTCTCGAGTAACGTTCACGTGACGGGATGGAATTATAGGCTTCTGGTGATATTGATAGGTCGCAATGCAGTGGATACGTATCGAGTCCGAATTATGGCTTCCACCTACTAAATAGTGTGGCTTTCAACAAAATATATGAAGTGAATCAAAAGATTTCTTTTGAATATCTAGTAAGGGTTTTAAAAACACAAAACATGAAAAAATACAAAGAAACAAAAATCCTAACTGCTAATGAATCCACTGAAAATGGGAAAAACAAGCTTTACCATATAGTCGAAACTTTATACACTTTTCATGGTGTAGCAGGTGGGAGACAAACAATTGATACCAACATTTATTTCAATAATTACACCACATATAAATTTATGTAGTTGAGTCCCGAAAATATTTTTAAGGGATTAGATAAAAAGTTTTTTTTTCAAACTTACAAAATAGCGTTGAAATTTTGTCATTTTGAATCTTTATTACTGACCCAGTGACAAACAAGCCATGAAGACTAATCTAAGGATACTTCATATGTTAGAATCCGTTTAGGCTGCAGCCGAAAACACAGAAAACTACAAACACACATACGCTTGAAAAACATAACCCTCCTACGGCAGTCGGGTATAAATAAAGATAACGTAACGTATAGATAGCCTTAACTTTCAAAGCACAATGCAATAATAAAACAAAGTTATAAACACAAACATATTTTGACAACATTCCAAAGTTACCAAAGAAAAGTTATTTGTGTCGGCGGTCTCGTTTTTTTCCCATTCACGCGGTGACTTTTCAACTAAACATTCTCATTTATAAGCGAAGTAGGCGTCGCATGAGCTTTCCTACGGCTATTTGGTTTTAAATTGTCTAATCTAAAACAGTATCGACCATAGATTAAACACATGTAGACGTAGATTTCCCTAGTTATCGAAGTATAAAATCAACACTTAAAAGCCGTCATCGGTAGCTCATTGGTAGGAACTGTTCTTCCGATCTGGAGGGTGCAGTTGCCTTCAAATCCCGCCACGTCTCAATGTGTTTTCGAAATTATATGTACGTCTATCCGATGCTCTCTCAGCGAAGGAAAACATCGTGAGGAAACCTGCGCACGCCTGCGATGAGATTCAAACGTTGTGAGTGAAGTCGGCAAATTTACTCTGGGCCCGCGTGGACGACTAAAGCCTACTTATAAAAGGTGTATAACCCTTAATAAGTAGGCTCAAGCGTTGTGAGGACGCTTAATAAGCTGATGATGATGAAGGTTTATTCATAAAATATGGAAAGATGTGAGTAGATGCTAACAGACTAGACTTTTCAGTGCAATTCACTATCAATTACATACTCATATATGGATATAATAATTGAAGCTCATCGTTAGACTCTCTATCTTCCACATACTTGGATATAGTCTCCATTTTGCTCTAGATATCCCAGTCTTTCGTCTTACTAATTCAATATTCAGCAACAACCTTTCGCAAGTGGTCAGTTCATCGGTCCGGACGTCCTTCACTACACTTGCCAAGACGCGGTCTCCACTCCTGAACTCGTCCGCTCCAACGACCATCGGTTTTGTGACATACATGTATAAATTGCTGGCCCACTACAATTTGAACTTGCTGATCCAGTGAGCTATGTTGGTAACTTAAGTTTATCACATCTCATCATCATCGTCAGTACAGCCTAATATGCTGTCGAACAAAGGCCTCCCCTAATGATATCCACGTGGACCGATTTCTAGCAGTTGACATCCATCTGCTACTTCTACCTTAACCAGGTCATCGATCTATCTGGTTAAGGGTCGGCCTACGCTCTTTTTCTCATAACGTGGACGCAACTCGAGAACCTTTTGCGCCCCATCGGCCTTCAGTTCTACGCAGCATGTGCCCTACTGCCGCTCCAACTTGCTAATCCTATCTTTGCCTTCTGTATTCTAGTTAATACCATGTCCAAGGTCTGCATGAATGGCGTATAAGCCACAGAACCATTTCCCGTGTTCACGCTAAATTAAAATATTGAAAATGTTAACGAGATAAACGTGCTACAAAATCGTAAATTGACACCGAACTTAAGTATGTCGTTTAGAATATAGAACTCATATGAATATTGATGTATTGAGTTGAGTTTAACTTGAGTTTAATAACCAATAGCGCCACAAAACACATGTCGCTCCGCGCAAAAAAATAAAAAAAAAATGGTTAAAGAGCTCAAACTCTCTTCAAATCCCATTCCCCCTTTAACCAATTCTTTTGCCCCATGCGCGGAGCACTAACATAATATTATAATAATTAAATTTCAAAATAATCTTAAACTAAAAAGAGTACAGACCATGAGCCTGTAGATGTAATTTTATTAATAAAAAATATATATTGATGTAAAAGGTACGCTGAATTGAACAGGTGTTTTTTTATGATATTACAGCACTTAATAGTCCACCTAATATAATAATTAATATTATCCAGTTAGTAAGAAAAAATCACAGTCATGAAGCCCATTATACTAGTGAAACCAGAAACCAGTGGCGTGCACAGAGCTTATAAGTAGATTATGTTTGCATACTCTACTAATAACCTTTGTGCACTTATTACTTTTGCGATTAGTGTGAGTGTCAATAATCGCAAAAACAATAAATTACTAATGTTTTTGTCAAATGGAGTGCTGTTGATGACAGCAGATCGGCTATGTTTTCAAATCTGTAGAGGAAAATGGGCGAACAAGTGGGAACCATCAATATTTGCCGATTTACCGGGTTGTCTGGCCGCTCAGGGTATGCACTGCTTATTTGCATATATGGAGCGCATGCCACTGTCTGAAACAAATGTGTGGTAGAAGCAGGCTCATCAGTAGTTTTACACTGCTACGACTCTTCCCATCATTTAATTCATTATCATTGCAACCTTACATGTCCTGAATGAAGACCCCCACAGTAGCTTCAACACAGATCGATCCATAGCAATCAACATCCATCAGTGAACCAGCTCCTTAATCAAATCATTAGCCCTTCTGGTTAGGGACACTCAATACACTTCTATATTTAAAACCTTCACAACCCGATAAAATATAAATAGGACGCATGTACAAGTATTCCCTAATATCTACGATATGCCCTTCTTTAAACGAAGTTTAAGAGAGCCCTTTCCTCTTGATAAGCAGCAACATGGCTTTGCTCTTGGCATTTCAGTTGTCCATGAGCGGCGGTTACCGTTGTCCATCAGATGGGCCGCCTACTCGTTTGCTCACATAAATAAATAAAAAGCCTTTTTATTTCCAAGCAGATATTACAAAAAACACGAATGACAAAATATAAAGAAAACATTATACAGTAAAACATTATTTGCTAGTATTGGTGTATTTTCGATTTATTTACTTACTTAATTCTATGTTAATGTACTAAGGTTTAGTTTCGTCTGCAAAAATCCCTCTATGGGTAAAGGCCTCCTCCAAAGATAGCCAGTCTCTCTAGATATGGCTACATGAATCCAGTCGGAGCGGGCTGCCTTTTTTAATTCTTCTCAATTTGAATCCGTTGTGCCTCTCTTCATATTGCCTCGTCCAGCTCACTTCCATTTTAATGACTGCGCATGTATTGCTTACGTAAGCAATAAAAAAAGTCGTCAGGTAAACATTCCGAGATTAAACGTATATACAAAACATTGCTTAAATTAAAAATATTATACACGCATTAACATAAAACAAAAAGTAGTACACAATAAAGAATGAACCACCCAACCAATACCAGCGAAGAATTTCTATAGACCCTTTTTCACACAAAGGGCGCTTACAATTACGGCGGGATCCAATTATCTTCGTATTATCAGTTAAACTTTATGAATGTGCCTTGCTTAGCATTTGTGGTTATTTTTAGAAAAGGTGCGAGGTCGAGGGATACAATTATTTTAAGAGTTGTAAATTAATTATCTGCCATCACTCAACGGTCTAGCAAAACGATTTACAGCCTATATGACATTGTTTATGACTATATCAGGCATATTCATCATCAGCTCATTGAAACCCCACCGAGGGGCACGAGCCTACCCGTAACGCGGGTGAATAGGCCGTAGTCGTCCACGCAAGTCCAGTGCGAATCGATCGACTTCACGCACAACCTTTGAATCTTTTCGCAGGAAGGTTTCCTCACGATGTTTTCCTTCACCGTAAGAGCGTCGGATAACGTACATGTAATTTCGAAACGTGGCGGGATTTGAACCTGCGCCCTCCCGATCGGAAGGCAACAGTCCACACCATTGTCAACACAGGCATATTAATGATGATTTATTTTAGACTCATTTTTCGATGAATGTATTCATACTAATTTGTAAGTACACCAAAAACTAACAAATATTTTTAAATTAATCAATTTTAACAAAACGAACACGTAAAATAACACGTATATTGATTTCCGTTCTAGCCTAGTTCTAGCCCAGTCAAATTAGATATTCCAATTTGCATTTATTCCCAACAAGCTGGATTTTTGTGCAGACCTTGAATACGTCGTTACAAATGATATGTCAAAAGTCCATTAGTTCATTAATCATTTTAAAGCAAAAAACTTGCACTTTGGTAAATAATGATAATCAAAATATGCTAATATCTGCCTCAGTGGTCTAGTGCGTTTAGCGTTGTCAGTCTAGATTTAATCACAGCCATCTTAGGCAACATTATTTGTATTGGAATTACTTGGATTATTTTGATTCAGCATATCTATGGATATATAAAAAAAATTGTCTTATAATAGTTACATTACATATAAATGATAAACAGCTAAATGTTCATATGATTTATTAAAACTAATTGAGTACATAAATAACACTTTAACTAAAAATTGTACACCTAAACACTTAAAAATAAATAATCAAACTAAAAATATAATTCAAAGAAGTCCCTTTCGGCAAGGTTCCGAAAATACTGGCAACGGATTTGGATTGCCAGACTGATTCTTTGTCCAAGGTAGCTGAGATCTTCGGTCACCTGTGACGTCGACTAACCTTTTGGAAATTTCTTAAGCTAAATTGATTTCACTAGTGTGATGTAAATAAATCAAAACTTAATTTGCCTTTTAACGAGTCCGTTAAAACTCCCAACATTAAAATGGCGTCAACTTTTTGACGAATGCTCTGATGAGTTGACGGCAAAGGTCCGAAATTGCAATAATGCCGTAATTTGGTCCCTTGTCGCCGCTGTTTTCAACTCATCAGTCGGCCGGAGTAGGGCCATTGTGATTTTATGAACTTACGGAGCTTTTGATATTACGTGACACGAGGATTGTTTTTTAATATTATATTGCTTAAAACTTATTTTGGTCCCTCAAAGGATTCCAGTGGAAAGTTTATGCAATATATTTATTAAATAACATGAGTGGGGGTCCAGCGGAAGTCTATTTATTGGGGGCCTCCGTGATTTAGTGGTCGGAACATTGAGTAGATAGTTGCTTGAACCGGGAGTTGTGGGTTCGAATCCCGGGGTGGGACCGCATAGTAAATGTCATTTAGACGACCTGTGAAATATAAATAAGCAAATCACTGTATATGAGAATAATAAAATTAAAGATAACACTTCAAGCTTTTATGATAATTTAGCTAAAAAGACACGTCGAAACTTGACTTTTATTTTGTGATGAAATAAGTTGGTATGTGAAATTCCTCCTCTTTATTCAACCTGTACATAGGTCTCTTCCATTTTGCGATCATTCGCAAGTCGGTCTAGAGAGATTCTTAGGTGATCGACGTTGTTCAAGTTTTATCAAATCTTAATCTATATTTATATTTCAAACAAGGGTCTATTCACCACCGGCCTTTCTTACCTTCTCCTAAAGCATGCTATGGGGAGATTTGGTCGTTACCTCCCACGCCGGCCCTATGCAGATTGTCTGACAACTACCACCCTAAGATTGCAGCTTAGCAAGCACTCCGAAGCTAGGAATCACCTATCTTTTCAAACAATGAGGTGGTTGCAATATCCTAACCAAACTGGGAAGAAAGGTCCTTTCCACACAATGCTGTTCTATCTAACAATTAATCAGTAGTATCAAACCTCGGGCATCGCATCCTAATACCACATTGTTGGCACCCATTGTGGCAGCAAAGTATATTTATCTGCCACGTTTAATAGCAACCCTTATTTAATTTCCTGTTCGAATAAAAAATACCCTTCTCATTTCCCTTAACGGGGTGTCGATTTCAATTGTTATTCTATGGAGTTTTTTAATGGCAAATTCAATGGAAGCTGCTGTGAATGTTTTTTAATCTTTAAAATGGAGTCCCTTTTAATAAAGCTAACAATGTTGATTGTCTTCTGTAGGTTTGTGTTAACCGGAGTTGGAAGAAGGCCATATAGTATACGTTTCGTAGGATGCCCGATAGACAACTAACTTGCGAAAGGTTAATGATGAAGACTGAATTTGGAAACTGCATTCTTCGTCTTTGGTCCACATAGAATCCAAGTCCTCTTGCAAAATCGAGAAGATCTATATCGAGCAGGGTATTGCGAAATACTGCTTCATAACCAATTGACTTAATTGTTCTTGACTCTTTATTCCTGTCCACCACTAGATAGTTCTCCACCATTCTGCGACAAGTTCAATGCCTTTTCTCTCATCCAGCCTCCACCAGCAACTTGTTACAAGTTAGTCCATCAGACGTCCTAAGCTATGCTTGCCAAGACGCGGACTTCAATCCGAATTCGTTTGCACCAAAAAATGCACATGAACAACACAAAAACATAACTGCTAAGGAGTCAAAACCTTCCACACAGTCTCTCTCGGCTAAAACCACAACAATAAGCAATAAAGGACTGAGCTGACAACGGTAATCTTCAAAACTTATAAAATTATATATTAATGGAATGCAAAAAACAAACCAGAAGTATCCCAAACTTCACGTGTCATGGCCACACGTGAACCTATTTTAATATAAATAGAAACGACGGTTCACCATAATCCAAACGTCGCGGTGTCAGCTGAGTTATTATAATGCCATTCTTAGAGGCCGTTTGCTCAACAAAAGCGGCTACCTGCCGACAAATAGCCTTCATAAACTTGCTACCGAGTTTTTAATTCTCTCCCTTAGGAGTTTAAAGTCGGCGCAGTCTGCAAGATAAGCTGCTGGAAGATATAAGAGTCTGATTATAAAGGTTGAGGATAGAGTATTTTAGAATATGATTTAGTATGTAAACTTCCATTAATTTAAAACTATACTACTTGTAAATGACGGTATATTACAGACGGTAATTGTTAGGCCTCTGTACTTATCACGCCCAGATAACTTCACTGTTAAAGTATTGTTGAACTTTAGCGAGCCAGTTTGCTGATAGTTTTCTTATGATAATTTGTATAAAATCATTACTGAAAAGAAGTAAAAATACTTAGTATTTTAAATTAATTTTGATAAATGTACGTCTCTGCGTCGTCTTAAAACTCCTAAAGGAGATAGTTGAAAATACACAGAAGTTTTATGACATCTTTAAATGACTATAAAATAGCTTTCGACTATCTTAGCGTAGCTTGCACACGGCGTTTTCCATTACATATTACGTGATTATGAAAAACATCTTAACCGAAGCTTTTTATACAGGCGGTGGAATTTAAGAGAGTTATTTATAACAAAGAGTCTTAAGTAAATGGATTACCTTATATTTGGCGTTCTCAGGGGAGAATAATTGGGTCGCATTCATTAAACTTTTTGTTTTCATTAAAATTCACAAGTATTTAACATAACCCATGGCCCGGGTGTTTCATGGCTCAAAATAACGCGAAAAATCAAATATTTATTTTTTTTGCTGGAAAAAATAATGGATTTTTTTATTTTAAAGTAATTGACCTATTTGGAATGATGGTTGAGAAGTATGCTATCACTCCAAAAGTTCTGAGTTCCATCCCAGTCAGCGGATGTTATGACTGTCAACGTAGATCATGGAACATACACTCTTCACTTGAAGTGTATATTATGTTAAATGTGACGTTCTATACATTTTATCTTTATATGTTCTATATATTTTATATTATCGGTAAAATCTAATTATAGGCAAAATTCTTATTTAGTGAGGGCAAGCAGGTGTTTCAATGACTTAACTAAAAGTGTAGATATTGACTTATTTAATACTACAACCTTGCAACTTAAGCGGCAACTTGCAAACAATTTTTTATGCAGCAATAGTGTAACATGTTTTTTTTGTGTTATAAATTTAACTTTATACTCTGTGTTATATATATGTGAAAACTTTTAAATGGCCTTCAATATTTATATTTATTGTGTGTCTAAAATAACACTAGCTGTAAGTTTTCCTAAAATGTAAAAAATAAATTTAAAAAAATCAAATCCTAAAACCATTTCATAGATGAACAATCATACATTTATTGTAAACCTATTCAAATTTAAACGTTCATATAAAAGCATATACCTTCATAAACATTCATACAAACAAAACTTTCCTTCACCCCCTGTACTATAAGCTGATACGATAAAGCACAGTGTCGTACTCGGGGATTATCCTAATAAATATGAAGAGCACCTATCCCTGGGAATGCCCTCGACACCGATTTTATCGGGTATTACATACGCATGATGACTGTGTATTAAATCAGGATTAATAACAATCGGTGCTAGAGCAGACCGTCCTGTTTTGTGCTGCATGATTTATGTTGGTAGTGTCAAAAGAAAGAAAACCTCATGCCAGAGATTAGTTAGATAAACGTGGATGAATGTTTACTTGGATTTATGCTTGTATTTCTGAGTACAATTTATGTTTGCCGTTTCCTACTTGTCTTTTGATTTTAAGTTTTTTGTTCATCATCATCAGCTCATTAAACGTCCCCACCGAGGGGCACGAGCCTACCCGTATACGGTGTATAGGCCTTAGTCGTCCACGCGGGCCCAGTGCGGATTGGACGACTTCACACACAACCTTCGAATCTCTACGCAGGCGTGCATGAAGTTTCCTCGCTTCACCGTAAGAGCGTCGGATAACGTACATATATTTTCGAAAATACATTGGTACGGTCGGGATTTGAACCTCAGCCCTCCCGCTAGGAAGGCGACAGTCCACAACATTGAGCCACCGACGCTCAAACCGAAGCTTTTTGTTGTTTAAGAATAAGACAGCACTAATACATATTTACGTTGATTTCAATGTTTATACCGTTTCATATTTTGGAGCGACCGTTTATTTTACTTTACAGTGCTCTTATTAATCATGTTTTTTTTCTAGTGTTGATCAAACGTTTTCTTGAATAAAATTTTTGGTTCATTAGCGCAATTGAAATTTTAGCTTAATTGATGAAAATAATTAATATTTAATCGATTTTGACGTTCATACGCTTGGTAGCCGAAATTGAATTCTTTTTTCTGGGCACAATTCAAAATGATGGAAAACACACAGAACAGTTATTGCGGGAATTAGCATATAATAATAAATAATATTATAAAAACTATCCCAAACGCCAAGAACTAATTACAAATACAAAATAAATAGATACATCAAAATGATATTCAGCACATTGAAGCCTGATTAAGGTGATCACAAAGAACTGCCATCAATTTGTATCGTCTGAATTAATAAACCACGTACGGTGTTGCATTTATGAATCGGTTATAAAATTTTCGCAGTTACGATACTGAATGATTCATGTGGTTGATCATTAAAACCTGGATTGCTCGTTCATTTGTTGTTCCTTTTTCATTCGAAGAGCAAGCGGGACTGGAGATTCTATCGATTCCGATAAAAAAAACATTAAATCGAATCACTCTTTTCCAACTGCATCAATTTTAATACTTGAAGATTTCTCGAAACGAGTATCTCCAAAAAACTGGCTTTGGACTTTTGGAAACCAAAAAAGTGATGGCGATTTCCTTTGGAGCTTGTTAAGATTTCAGCACTTGAATGGTTCACAGTAGACATTTTTCTCTTTGGCCATTGAACTGCGAAATTGGCCTTATTCCGACATTTATCTGTAATCTCGTTTTCCAAATCGGTGAATAAAAAAGTTTGGTCAAAGTTCTTTGATGTTTTTATACATTGATTGCCCTTAAATAATATTTAGTAATTTGTTGTTCTCAAAAGATTTCAGGGTTTTCAAACACTTTTAACGTTTTTAAAAGTTTTGAAAAGTCGCCGATCGAATTATTCACTTAAAACTCGGAAGTTTATCTAACACTAAATGCATACCTATCATTGTTACGTATTTTAAAATTCATCTCAATATTATAATAAATATTGCATGCAAGGGTTTGATCCATAGTAATATTTTTCAGGTAATAAATCAGAACTAAAATGTCCGTTATGTTGAGCTTATTTGTAACATACTAACTTCTGACGTCTGTAAGTCAAGAAAACTTCTTCCGCTTTCGGTTTTGGCCCAGCCTTAGTTATCAAATTGCTATATTGTTTCCGAACATTGTTACTAAATACTTGAACAAAACATGGATACAATGTTTGACAAAAATCCTAATATCAATTTGGTATGAAATAGAGCGTGAAGGGATCCTTTTTTACATACCTATTTCATTTGATTTGTAAGCCGGCTAAATAAATCTCCAGGTCCTTTAATTTACGACAGGGCTTGGCATTTCAAATTTTATGGAATAATATATGTTTTAGGATTTAATTAGTATGTATTTCAAATGCAGTGTTGTACTTTTATTAATACATAATGAGAAGAGACACATTCACCCACAATTAGTATTCTAGTTACAGTGTAGTCTTAAATTAATACTCTATTTTGTAAATCAGATGACAATAAGCGCACACCCTGATACAAAAAAAATACAATGGTTATTTGGAATTTGGAAAAAGCTAATCGGCAATGCATTTGTACAACAAGAAACATTATAATTAATACAATAAACACTTTCAATAAAAGACACTTCATTTATTAAATTAAAGATCAAGGTGAAACGTGTGAAGAAAACGCAGTGCACTGACAGGGGTCAGATAGGCTTATTAGATTTATATTAATGGTTGATAGTGCCCTTTTTTCGTAGTTTCTTCTTGTGTACTGGGTGAAATGGAATCAAGTGACGAACTTATGTCGCTAAAGTGAGCATGGAAGGATTTTGGATACCGAATTTCATAAACATTTTGTAACTATATCAGTGCTTATTATTTTTCAATGGTTTGTATCTCATGACTACAAAATCAGATTTTATGTATCTTGACATGAACGTCCTTTTGTTCAATGATAATAGAAGGTTGGTATTTTCCTAAGGTCATATTTTCAATGAACCATATTACATAATTTTCCAATATTATTTGACGCCACGACAATTGAGTGACAGTTACAAAAAGAAATCAAATGTTCAAAGAAGACACAAAAACAAAAGAAACCCCACCTGCGCGACTTGCAGTACTGACAATGTTAATAAACCAACATTCCTCTGTAAACGTTCGGTTAATAAATACTTAAACGCCATTGATCCAAAAATGGCGGTCGAAAAGCGTTCAACAATTCGAAACGGCAAAAAATCCATTGAAAACGGCGGGTAATGGTTATGTATGAAAGTCATTGAGGAACGCAGCGCGGGGCGCACAGACGGGTAAAATCCGAGAGACACCACCAACGCCATTTTCGGAAAACTGTCCTTCATTCAGTTCATCGATATAGGTACTTAAAAACCTTAAGACTTTCATCAAACATTTGACAATCTAGTCTTAAGTACGATAGTAACTTAATTTGAGATAACTATGGCATATCATCTAATGACAGACGCCTTGTGAATCGAAGGATTTAGAGCCCTTATGCAGGCGTCGTGACAGATACGAGGATATAAATTCATTCCTCGAAATATGTCGAGGTAGATAGAGCAATTCTTAAAGCAAGGACTGAGACATTTAGAAAAAAACTGAACATACTTAAAGATTATAGAACAAATATCCCTAAAAGAGTTTTAATACTACTAGATTTTTATTACACCGACTAAATGGTAGATATATGAGCATAAAATATCCCACTTATTACTATAAAGTGGACGCACCATATCAAATACTGGGCTAAGTTTTCCTGCTGATTCGACTCATTAAATATTTATTACATCGCAGCAAAAACAATCGGACGCTTTAAACACATCAGTGGACTCGATGCAGTGCAGTTTCTTTCAACTTAATACGCCTTTTGGATTCTTAAATATTATAATAAAAGTATAGAGGCAAACTTTTCTGTCTGATGAATACTGATGAATTTAAATGCTTCTGGCGGCTTCAAGGTCTAGAGCTAGATTCTCTGATATATTTTATCTCTAATTGAATGGAATCCAGTAACCATAGGAAATCTTTTGCGTCTTATATATAGAATATGACTTAGCACTACCCTCTAAAGTTGTCTCTAGGTAAGAAGCAGTTAACTGAGTTGCTGAGGTTGGCTTGGGCAGAAAACAGAAGTCAATAATATGAACTTCCGATTTAAAGACATTTTTTCTTTGAGAAAATTTACCACGTTATCCATTAACGTATGCCTCATTGTCATGCAAATGTGCCTCCTGCTGATAATTGTACAACAAATATATTCTGATCGTTAATAAAAACCGTATCGCCATTAATATTCATTCCATTAGCTCTAAAAGGTTCGCTAGCGAATTGTTCGAGCGGTTCCCATGTGGCCAACGTATTTCAAGCCAACCAATTTTGCCCGTTGACTTCTTTATTTTTAAACCGACTTCATAAATTTATTGCGTTATCCCATACCTCATTTAAATTTGTATTCTGTTTTTCATATTCATTAATAAATATTTATACAATTTTACAATGTTTCTATGTATATGGTCCGGGTAATAGTTATTTCTATAACATTTGAAAAAGCTTACCACAAACCATTGTTTTCCACATATTTATTGCCCCCTGTTGCATTAAAAATACTATATTCGGAAACTAGAGGTGTCAAACATAAGAAACCTTGAGGTGTTTTCTATGTTTAATTTCTATGTATTTACAAAAAATATGTATAAAAGTGTGTTCATCCGTTGTTTACTGTCCATATTACAGGCTAATGCTTAATTTGAGGCTAAATAGCGGTGTGTGAAATTCTGTGGATATACGAGTATATAGTATTCTTTATTTGTCCAACATTTTACTTTACGCACGGCAACAAACCGGGGTGTGTCTCACCCTAAAACATTGAATTTGATTTGATTTCGCATCGGTTCACGTTAGGCAAAGTGAATTAAGGATATGGGGTCATTAATCAAACATTAATCGAATTGCTCGCTGTCGCCTTAGAAAATAACAAGGATCTTTAGTAATTGACACTGGGAGACAGACCCCTTTGATTTTAATACCTTTAAAATTGTCGGTGAATTTGTAATAATTTTTTTTGGGATATCAATAAAGTAAATCATAACGTATTATTATTGGCTTTCCCTTCATGACATATCAGATTTATTTATGAACACTATCTTTCATTATGTTTATTATGGAAAACCCACCATATACTATACTGAGACTTTACCTGAGACTATGCTCAGATTATACTCAGCTATAGTGATACTAAACTCAGCTATACTGAGACTTTAACTGGGACATGCTCAGACTATACTCAGCTATACTGCGACTATGCTCAGACTATACTCAGCAATACTGAGATTTTAACCAGGACTATGCTCAGCTATACTGAGACTAATTGGTACAGCGGGAAAGCTGTAGTGAGTGAAATTCAACGGCTTGACCGTGGTCTTAAACTGGGAAAAATATCAATAAAGACATAACGAACGCTAAATTCAGGCGAATACTTTGTAAAATGATGATTGTTGAATGATGCAATAAATTCAATGCACCGCAAATCAATAAACTATCGGATCGGCGCATCAATGGAGCGGTGTATCAACTGTCAACGGGCAGTCCATTGAATAATGCAAAGCGCACGAGCACAGAAGAAATCTGAGAGTCAAACGTACTTTTCGGTTCGTTGATACTGATGCAATCTTGGATACTTAATGAATTGACCCAATTACAAATTGGCATAAACAAAGCAGGACATCCAAATCGATTCAGATACTTGCGCATTTACCTCGGAGGCATCAATGATGTAAAAAGGTATTGATTCGTCATAACAAAACAATCGAAAAAAGTGTTCCGAATGCAGTGACAGCACACATACACATATTTCGAATACATTAACCTAAACAAAAGAGTACAAACTGTACTCTCTTCGGCGATTCGTTTTTGAGGCACGGATGGCGTATCTACCTTTATATTATACAGAATATCATTGGGAGGCATTTACAGATTACTAAATATCTTTCAGTGTCATGTCGAAATCTTCGTTACAGCTATTGTTATTTATATCTTACCTGTATTACTGAATGTGATTGAGTAAATATCTTTTTTTCTAATATATCGCAAAACAATTTTTTCGCGAGCGTCCGTGTAACAGTTTATATCAAGACTCACTTGGTAGAATAGTATCAATATAGGTGCCTACATAAGCAAAGTGATAGATATATAGCATACTTTAATAACATATAAGTACTACATGTGGAAAGGTTGTAGATCAACTTGCTCACCATGGCTTATCTTGCCCTAGAAGTGCCGGCAGAATTCCGCGTCACGCGAGCTTAAACGATGTCATACGTCGGGCCCTTGTCAGCGCTCGTATACCAGCGGTTTTGGAACCAAATGGGCTCGTACGAAGCGATGGGAAGCGACCCGACGGGATGACACTCGTGCCTTGGAAGATGGGACGGCCTTTGGTTTGGGATGCTACATGTGTAGACACCCTAGCGCCTTCCCATCTTCATCTAAGCTCCGTGGAAGCGGGTTCTGCTGCTGCTTCGGCAGAGGCCCTTAAGCGGCGCAAATATGAAAGTATTGGAGATACTTACATATTTGAACCGTTTGGGGTCGAAACATTAGGCTCATGGGGACCAAGTGCCCATAAACTTTATCGTGATTTGGCTAAGCGTTTGGCAGAGTCATCTCACGATACGAAGGCTGGTCTTTATCTCGGACAGAGAATTAGCCTCGCAATACAGCGTGGCAACGTGACCAGCCTCTTGGGCACCTTTCCACATGATGGCGACCTCAATCAGATATTTTATTTATAGGGAGTATTCCCTATGAATAAAATATCTTTTTGTATTTATTTACGTTTCTAGGATTTTTGTAAATATGTATATATTTTTTCTTCATAGTTCATAGTGGGTAAACGTATTTTAAATATTATTCAAATAAATAGTACTACACAATTCATAGTACATTCCCTACCAATGTTAAACATTTGTGTGATGAATGAAATTGTCACTTCGATGTAGTAGCTAACTTACTTATCAATTCTGATCTTCCTACTTTTCAATCTTAACCAAATGAGGAATTACCTACGTGATACGTTAGTGTGGTCTCAAAATTGTATTCAATTAGAAGCATATTCTTAAAAACTCACCTCAGTACTAGGTTTTTCATTGCGTCATTATGAAATGTCTGGTATTCTCTGCTAAGAATTATAATTGTCGAAACACCAGCGGCATTCCTCATATGTCTCCCAGTTTAATTGACCGGTGAAAGAAGTTAAACGTATAAATGAATATTAATAAGTACCCGATACTGTGGACGTGGTCGGAATCGTTTATTGCTTTATACGAAATTCGTCCACGAAAAGACTTTAAAATTGCTATGTTTTTTCTGAGCGTCGGTGGCTCAATGGTGTGGACTGTTATCCTTTGATCGGAAAGATGCGGGTTGTAATCTTGCCATGTACCAATGTATTTTCGAAATTACATGTACGTTGTCCGACGCTCTTACTGTGAAGGAAAACATCGTGAGGTAACCTGCGCTAAAGGCCTGTGCACTCTTTACGGGTGGGCTCGTGCCCTTCGGTGGGGAAGTTCAATGACCTGATGATGAGTTTTATTCTGGGGGCATAATGGTGTAGCAGCTAAACCATTCAGTTGACAGTCGACAAACGTCCCAAAGGTCGTACGACATCGAATGGTCGTACGTAATTAAATATCTTCTGTATTTGTACTTCGGAAGGCACCTAAATCGAGACCAATCCACACACGAACTGAGATTCAGAGCATTTTGTACTTTTATATATTTAAGAGTATTCTGGGTAGAATAACAGTTTTTATTTTACTTTGTTCCTATACGCGATTGTCGTTTAGTATATGATTTTTGGGTAATTGAGTTCGATTTCTTGGTTCTGTGATCCCATGCATGATGTGTTCATATGGTTAATATGCAACTGGTTAATATGTACCTGTGAGTATGTAAATTGTGTTGTAACGCTATTTTGGGCACTAATAAATAAATTAATAAAAATAATATATCATTATTAATAACACCTTGCTTGTTTCAGGTAATTACGTGATTATGGATGTGAAACTTTCAATGCAGACTTTTACGTTCGATCAATAGCAGAGGTAATCGAACAGCAACTTAAGACTGCTTCTCGAAAAGCACTAATATATCTATTTTCTAGTAATAATACTTTAGCCATTATTCAAGTCACTACAAATGAAACCGTACTTATATTTTATGCTTATTATCTATGGTTTTGTATCCAAGTCATGTCAAAGAGGCATTTACAAAAAGCACCACAACAGCAGCTTTGGCACAATTTTACGTGGCTACCAAAACAAGGTAAGAGCGTCGGTGGCTCAGTGGTGTGGACTGTCGCCTTCCTACCGGGAGGGCTGAGGTTCAAATCCTGACACGTACCAATGTATTTTCGAATTTTCAAAATATATGTACGTTATCCGACGCTCTTACGGTGAAGGAAAACATCGTGAGGAAACCTTCATGCACGCCTGCGAAGAGATTCGAAGGTTGTGTGTGAAGTCGTCCAATCCGCACTGGGCCCGCGTGGACGACTAAGGCCTAAACACCCTATACGGGTAGGCTCGTGCCCCTCGGTGGGGACGTTTAATGAGCTGATGACAACAACCAAAACAAGGTGGGCCGGAAAAATATATTTCGGCATTGGACTATTCCGATATTGCTTCTGATGCGATCATCAACCGCATTAGCTGCTTCTACATTTTATTTTATTTTTTTAAGATCAAACTATAGTCGTGCTTCGTTTACAACTTCTACATCCCTACAGCTTTCTAGTCTGTTTTTCCTTGACTTTCAAAGCATATGGTGAGTTGTAATTGTCTATAAGAATAATATAGGTTGTCACAAAAGTCCAAGTTTTTCACAGCATAAGATTACACAATTGTTGTGCATTGCTCGCCTCCTACATCCCTCCAGCTTTTAGTATGATTTTCATTTCTTTAAAAGCACATGGCATGTCTTAACTGTCTATAAGCATAATCTAGGTCTTCTCACAAAAGTCCGAATTTGTCATAGCATAAAATCAGATAATTGTCATGCATTGTTCGCCACTCCTACATCCTTCCAGCTTTTAGTCTGACTTCCCTTGCCTTTAAAGCACATGGTATGTTTTACAGCCTATAAAAATAATCATAGTTTTTCATAATCAGAGTTTTTCACAGCATTGTTCGCTACTCATACATCCCCCAGCTTTCTAGTGTATCTCGTCACCATTAAATTTCGAAAGTCGCCAAGTGCATCAGTGCGATTGGCGAGAGCGCATTTGAATACAATGTAACAGCAACATTGATTTGCGATGAATAAAACATGTGGTTTTTATGCAAGAGCTTTAATGATACATTTCGCATGCGTGGGTGCAACGGCTGTTTGGATACCCTTTTTTTGTATTGAACTGTTTTGTTTACTTCTATTGGAATTAATTAAGTAATATCCACAAAGTAGTAGGAGTTAGTAATCCACTAACGTACCAGGCATTGAGGGACGTAACATTCTGTCATATAAGGGGACGGGCGCAGGCCGCACAGGGTTCGTACCAAACAATGATTAAACATTCTTTTTTTAAACAAACATATATGATTACGCACACAAATGTTATTACAACACGGTGATCGAAGCAGGGCGTCTTGCATTACACTTGCCAAGCCGCGATCTCCACTCCAGAACTCGTCTACTTCAACGGCCATAGGTTCTACGATATACGTGACCGGCCCACTGCAACTTCAACTAATTTAACCCCTTACCCAAGTTGTAAATTACTTTTTTTTCTAAACTCGTTTAACAATTTTATAAATAGTTGATTGTATTATATTTGACACTTATACGTGACAATCGATCGCGGCCGGTGGTCCTCACGTCGACTATATCGGACAAATTTGACAATCAACGAACACGGTTGACGAATCACGCGCAGTGCGCGTTTGTCACGCTATTGTTTCAATGTCTGCGCCGCAGCGACTACTATTGGAAACTCACTCGCATCTCGAATTTTATATATCGAAAAAAAAAGAAATGACCACATTGATGGTCTTGTAAAAAACTACGAACTTATCAATATTACACGAATTAAAGAAAGAATTGTACGATAAGGACAATCGTGTTATATTTTGAATTATATTATTAGAAGCTGATACAGGTCCCCCTTATTGGAGTCAATACTATTTTATGACGTTTGTATGGCTTTTTTTCATCTGTTCAAATAAGTTGACGAAAGATCACTTATAACATTATAACAATGCAAGTTAATATGCAAACACAAGCTCAACACCTCTACCAGCATATAGTAATGAATTTATATTATTTTTGACGCGTAGGTGGGTTACGGTCCAAGCTCCTTAAAGCATTGCTGCGTAGAAAGGCCTGTCCCAGCAGTGGAATAGGCTGGTGATGATAATTTTAACCAGATTTCATAATTTAATAATAACTACTATATTCGTGAGTGAACAATATTGTAATAATTTATTCTTGCAAACTACATAGAAAATGTTTCGAAATTTAATTCGATTACAATGGTAGGGGTGTTGTGCGTATGCGCAGCGCATCACCGGTGAATGCACTTCCGTGAGAAGCGACGATTGTGGGAGAGCGACGCATTTTACCGTTTTAGGGGTCCGTCATACTTTGTATGAAACTCAAACGACGACAAAAAACGTTGTATACATTTAGTTAGTTTCAGCAAAATATATTACTTATAAGCTTTATATGAATATTTGTTGATTTTCAATGAAATTATTAATTTCATGAAACGGTTACAAGGAATAGGATCGTGACCTATCACGGGGGAAGATGGATTAATGACTGTTAACGATAACCATCCTAGTTATAGCCGATACGAAGAGCGTAATTATATTTTTATTTTTGGTATTTCACGGTAGGATATCTGGCACTCCAGTAGTACCTATCTAGATGACTCAGACCTGAGTCTACCACCTAGAAATAGTGTGATTCTGTAGCACCTAAGTGCGCTATTCAAAGAGTTATTATTCTTAGTGCATATAAACGTTCTCAGTAAACATGTCATGCCCTCATTTTGATTAATGCTACAATTCAGAGCGTATCTGAGTTTCTCGGGTAATTGGCTGTTGTCTCACTAAAAGCTCCGGATAAACATACTTATATACATTTTTTTTTGTAAATACATACATGTTATACATAGAAAACGCCCAGACCATTACAAACAGACATGTTCATGCACACAAATGTTTGTACTGCCTGGGGATCGAACCCGGAACCCTTGGTGTTGCAGCCGACGTCTCAACCGCTACACCAAATGGGTCGTCAAATATATAGCACCCAATGTTTCCTTTCCCCTAAATGTAAGCCTCAGTTACATTAACAGGGCTAATTGAGGCAACACAAACAAGAAATCCCGAGGGAATTTCCACTGGTTCTTTATGAAAAACCCTGTTTTGCACTTAACACTGTACGTGACCATTTTAATGAGGGCGCTTCACCCGCTTGGAACACTTTGAATTTCTTTGTCTGCGTTTTGTTTGAATTCTTTGTAACTTTTCATTAATTAAAGGTTACATTGTTACAATTACCAACTCTTTTGTAGCTATTTTTCATTTTTATTTTTAATAATAATAATAATTCATTTATTCATAAACATAGGTACATACATGTGTTCTTTCTTATGAGATTGAATCTCTGTTTCACCATTTTGGTATATGAATATTATAACATGTCTTATTTTCACATATATAGTACATTAAATTTTTTTATTTCATTTATTTTTTGAGGTCGATAGACACAATAGCGTCGATGGCTCATTGGTGTGGACTGTTGCCTCTAATCTGGAGGATGCAGGTTCAATTCCGACACGGACGAATGTGTTTTCGAATTTTCAAAAGTTATATGAACGATTATCCGACGCGCTTACGGTGAAGGAAAACATCGTAAGAAAACCTGCGCACCCCTGAGAAGAGATTTAAAGGTTGTGCGAGATGTCGGCCAATCCGCACTGGGCCCGCGTGGATGACTAAGGCCTATACACCCGCCACGGGTAGGCTCGTGCCCTCTATGGGGACGTATATTGAGCTGATGATGATGAGGTCCATAGGCAAACTAGCGGACCTATTAGGGAGTGACCACCACGTGGGCCCAATGCTTGGTGATATATTTGTGTATAGCAGTCTGCAAAACGAAGGCCTTCCGATGAATCCAGCCTGCAATGCCCTAACGAAACTAGGAGACATCGCACTAAATAAAAATAATAATAAATAAATAAATATCAAGTATAATTCACACAGCGCCATCTAGCCCCAAGTTAAGCGTGAAGCCTGTATTGCTAAAACAATAGACATGGTTGTCAGTCATTAGGGGGGGATTTGCCATAGTCACCACGCTTGGCAGGCGTGTTGGTGACCGCAGTAACTGAAATATTACTCTAATGACACTGCTGCCTATCACTAGGTATGTATTTGAGATTTCAGCTTTTTGAGTGGTTATCCCGCCACTTGTCGGAAGTCAGAGCCTCGTTCGTTAACCAGCAGGGTGCACCGCGAGCAGGTGAGGTTGACATTAAGGTATCTAGTTATTATCGACCCTTTACACCCCCTTTATATCGGGATGGTTGGCGCTATTTGGGGAGGCCTATGTTCAGCAGTGGACGAATGTTGGCTGATTGATAATAGACATCCTTACATATATTTTTAGTAAACAATAAATAATTATATATATAAACAATAATTATATATACGGAAAATACCAAGACCAATACAAACAGACATGTTCGTGCACAGAAATGTTTGGTGTAGTAACCGATGTCTCTATCATTACACTAAATGGGTCATCAAAGTGATTTTGACGACCCCCAAAACATGTGGCGATCTAAACCAATGTACAGACTACAATCAACGGCAGTTGTATAGTATTTATTATTATCATAAACCCATCTCCCGCACTCAGCATGGTTGCATAACAGGCTTCCAAAAAGAATGCGTCAAACAAACCAAAGATTCGCCTCGAGTTACGTAAGTGCGAGCGCGATAATAACGTATATTTGTTTTTATTTAAGAGGTGCAAGTCATAAACGGTAGCGTTTATATTTTTAGTAGGCTAGCTAAAAAAAATATCATCATTTCAGCCTAATGTGTCCACTGCTGAACATAGACCTCCCCTAATGATTTCAACGCGGGCCGATCCCTAGCAGCTGACATCCAGACAAGCTACAAAAGTTAACTTGGTGAATTACAATATCATCATCAGCTCATTAAACGTCCCCACCGAGGGGCACGAGCCTACCCGTATAGGGTGATTAGGCCTTAGTCGTCCACGCGGGCCCAGTGCGGATTGGACGACTTCACACACAACCTTCGAATCTCTTTGCAGGCGTGCGTGAAGGTTTTCTCACGATGTTTTCCTTCACCGTAAGAGCGTCGGATAACGTACATATATTTTCGAAAATTCGAAAATACATTGGTACGTGTCGGGATTCGAACCTCAGCGCTCCTGGTAGGAGGCGACAGTCAACACCATTGAGCTATGAACGCTCTCTTACAATATGGATACCATGAAATGGGATTTATGTAATGCGATGTACATCATGTAAATCATATTTGCTTAAAGGTTTACGCTGTTAGATTGTTTGCTTTAAGTGTAATCAGGTTTTTGTGCTGGCTTAAATGGTAATTACATTTTTGGTGGAGCATAGATATGTTTATTTGAATCAAGGAAAGTGGTCCTTAAAAATATTAGACATTTAGCTGGATAAATTGAAAAACTATAAATTCACATAGTGCCGTGATTCTTATAGATTTTATAGCAAATATTTTTTTTTTTTTAAATGCTTTAAATGTTATATTTTAATTAACACTTGAATTATTCGGTAACTAAAATATATTACATCCTAAACACTTAAAAATAAAAAAAATTAAAACTAAAAAATATAATTAAAAGAAGTCCCTTTCGGCAAAGTTCCGAAAATACTGGCAGCGTTACCCCTTTATTTATTTTATTTGCATAAGAACACATTACAGGTAACAGTTTGAGAAAGTACATAATCTTTTTAACAGAAGTATACGACTATACTTTCACCTAACAGCAGGCATCCCTGAAATGATTCAAATCGGTTACACAAAAAGAGAGAAGAGAATCGTGTCACACAAAATGCCATCAAGGCTAGGTATATTATTATAGAAGTCGAGTCTTAAAGGGCTGCAAGAGCCCTCCTAAAGGCATTTATTTTCGAGTTGAAAATATCGATATCATGATTTTTAAGGAATATCATTGTATTGGCGACACATCCGGACTATTAGGTTATATAATGACGTATTGTTATTATTTTTCTAGTAAATCTCTACTAGGTTCTTCATAGTTTAGTTTAAATATTTTAATCGAAAAAGAATTGCTTGTATGAACAGTCTTTTTATTCAGTCTATCTTTTGTCACTTAGACCACACACTAACGTTGCACATAAAGTTACCATGATGTCACTGATTCGCCCGTGTTTATTCTAAGCTTTGCATCAGTGAAGCGACTCTATAAAAGCGAATTAAGTAGTCAAGAGTGGGCGGGGCTTACGAAATCACAAGTGACCGTAATGGAATTCAAAGATAAATCTTCTGTAACCGCTTCTAGGTACAAAATGTCGCCTACCAGTGATGCGATTTGCCATTAGCATTTAAAATATAAATGGCATGGAATATAAATTTGAAAAAATTAAAATATATTGTTATGTTGTACTTTTAGACAACCCATTTGGTGTTGCGGTTGAGACGTCGACTGCAGCAAGGGTTTCGGGTTCGATCCCAGAGCAGTACAAACATTTGTGTGCATAAACATGTCTGTTTGTAATGGTCTGGGTGTTTTCTATGTATAATATGTATGTATTTATAAAAAAATGTATATAAGTAGGTATGTTTATCCGTTGTTTAGTATCCATAATACAGGTTTTACGCTTAACTTGGGGCTAGATGGCGCTGTGTGAATGTCAGTTAATATTTATTTATTTATTTTAAAGTTTATTATGATAAAAATATTGTTTTGTATTTTTTAGCATTGTTACTTTTTGTGATAAGATTTTAAGAACAATATATCTATAGTATAATGTTTTTTACTTAATAATAGCTTGAGTAGAAATTTATTGTTATATGTGTATAATAGAGCGTCGGTGGCTCAATGGTTGACTGTCGCCTTCCTACGGAAGGCCGAGTTCAAACCCGACACGTACCAATGTGTTTTCGAATTTTCGAAAATATATGCACGTTATCCAGCTCTTACGGTGAAGGAAATCAGAGTAGAGAACACCTTCATGCACGCCTGCGAAGAGATTCGAAGGTTGTGTGTGAAGTCGTCCAATCCGCACTGGGCCCGCGTGGACGACTACGACCTGTATACGGGTACGGGTACCGTATACGGGTAGGCTCTCTGGGGGTTAATGAGAGGATGATGATGATGATGATTGAAAAACTAATTATGTTCATAATGTAGTTTAAGAAAAAGTGTCTCTCTGAAAATGGCATCGCCCTTATTACAGGTCTAAAATGTTTAGGTCCACCAAACCAGAGTACCTTCATTTATAGAGCAGTAAGAATTGAGTTATGAGCAAAAATGGATGAAAGCTGGCGCTACATCGATAATGATTTTAAATTATTTTTTGTTTTAGGCAAATTATCTGCTGGGTATGACTTCTTTTCGCACAAAGAGGTGAACGTTCGTGAATACTATGTCAAGGGAATTTCGCAATAACATCCGATAGGAGTGATGCCAATTACATGGTAATCAATAGTGAGTCATTGCTGATTTCAGCCTGCCGAGATTCTAAGTATTGTACGTACAGAGTGTAGCTTCTTATCTTATGCAAAAGCATTCGTTTTGCATCATGTAATATTTACATAATAAGCAGTTTTTGTTTTTGTTGAAAGCGGAGTTCTGGCATATTGGTGCAAAACTGCCTGCCATATGCCATAGCCTATAATATGGATACTAAACAACAGATAAACATAGTTATATACTTAACTTGCAAATAAATAAATATTATATATAGAAAAAGGTTTGGAAAATAAATTATTATTATTACATTCAGACTAATACTCCGGCCCGATGTACTGACGACTTGCGAAAGGTCGCTGGTGAAGGCTGGATGAGGAAAGCGGAGGACCGGGATATCTGGCGCAAAATGGGGAGACCTATGTCCAGCAGTGGACTGTGATTGATTGAAGAGAGAGACTAATGCACACAAACATGTTCATGCATATGTTAGTACTGCCCGGGGTTCGAACTCGGGGTAGTGGCCGACGTTTCAACCATTACATCAACTGTTTAAAATAGCTTCAGCCCAAATTGACTATTAAACGCAGACGAAGTCGCGCGCAAAAGCTAGTATGACAATAACTATAGTAAATATAAATAGTTTCCATGTTTTATCCTCACTAATAGCTAACTATTAACACGTTACCGCCAACGAAGAGTCATTAACTAAACGACATTATATCAGAAGTTACAGTGAAATAATCTCTCAGGCTAATCATTAGAGATGATTTTTATTTAATGAAAACTCACAAATTAGATGAAATATGGAGACTGTATAAAGATATGTATATGATTTAAGTACAAGGCCGTGGGATAAGTTTTTATTAGGTTTTATGCATCTCTTATGATAAGTAGCAGTTAAGTTATAAACGGTAGCGTGGTTGTTAAGAAATAACTTAAGACTTTCATATTAATTCTGTAGTTTGACAGTTTAATGTTAAGTTATAAATTGAGATGATATCATTAATATTCATTCTTCTTTTTTAATCTAATAAGTCTATTAAGCAAGATATAGAACATAGAGGAACCGAAGTTAAGTTTTTTAACGATTAATGAATTCGTCCAATATACGTAAGTGTCCAAATAGAAGGTCTTTGACAAGTGTGTTGCCAGTTATGACATACGGAAGCTAAACGTGGTCGCTCACTGAACAGGCTCGAGGTTACTCAGCGTGCTATGAATAGGCTTATGTTAGGTGTTTCCCTACGCGATAAAATGAGAATATCCGTTGAAGAACTAGAGTGACTAACATAGGCCACAGGATTAGCAAGTTGAAGTGGCAGTGGGGTACATAGTGCATAGAACCGATGGCCGATGAGGTGGAAACGTTCTCAAGTGGCGTCTACGTAACGGAAAACGAAGCGTAGGTCGACCCCGACTAGATGGACAGATGATTTGGTTAAGGTAGCCAATAGATGTCAACTTCTAGGGATCGGCCAGCGTGGAAATAATTTAGGGAAGCTTTCGTCAGCGGTAGATATATGAGGGTTAAATTATGATGATGATGAATGAATTCGTGTGGAAGAACTAGTAACCATTTCTATGAATAATGGCCTTTCAAGTTCCCTTGCATGATCTTGCCTTGCTAATGGCACATCCGACTGTAACCTACCACGCTGGCCCGGAGCGATTTGGTGGGTGTTGATGACTACCATCCTAAGACTGTAGCCGAGACCGACGGCTTCACGTGTCAAACGAAGCATGCAGTGACTGCAGATAGTATCTATGTTTCAATCTCACATCCAACAGTTGCCTAAAGTGTACGATTATATACTAAGTCCGCCCAACTATTTTGCGAATAAGTTCTGAAATTCACTGGAGTTATTTTAATAAATATCTGTCAATACTCTTTCAGCGTAGTCAACATATTTTCTGCAAATAAAACATCTCAATTATGAACTTCATCTATTATATCCGTTGCTAAATATTACATTCTTTGGGCTAATCGTTAATGGGCCAAAGATCTTTGGGGAAACGTTCACTGGCGTATCTTGCAGTTGGCGAATACTTAATTGGTGAAAAGTTCAGGGCTAAACCATCATCATCAGCTCATTAAACGTCGTTACCTACACATTAACCCGTTTAGGATGCCTCAGTCATCCACGCGAGCCCAGTGCAGATTGGCCGACTTCACAACCTTTGAATCTCTTCGCAGGCGTGTACAGGTTTCTCACGTTGTTTTTCTTCACGGTTAGAGCGTCAGATGACATATAAATAAATAAATAAATATCCACTGACATTCACACAGCGCCATCTAGCCCCAAGTTAAGCGTGAAGCCTGTATTATGGGTACTAAACAACGGATAAATATACTTAAATACATTTTTTTTCGTAAATACATACATATATACATAGAAAACACCCAGAACATTACAAACAGACATGTTCATGCACACAAATTAGGGTTTCTCTTCGAGAATTCTCGAACCGAGAATTCCCGGGAAATTTTGCCTTACTCGAGACGAGAAAAAAGTGGTCGAGAAATCGAGAAATTCAGTCAAAAAATTAAAAACTTGATAACGCGCTTGCGTTCTCGTTGCGGCTCTGCCACGCGTCGTGCGAAATTAAATGAAATAATTTGTCCTATTAGAGGAGGGCACCGAAATTTGATATTTCACACGGTCGTTGTAATTATTAAGATTTGAGTTCCTCTCAGGAAGACCCAGCTAATTACGTTTCTGAAAAACGTTTCTAATACGTTATACTAGAGTACATAATAGAAAACGAACGTGTTTTCTCCTTAAACTTTGTGACAAAAATACGAAACCGATTGTCAGATGATGCTATAAATGCCCTTGTATTCTTATTTTCTTAATGATAACGTGACATCGTGGGTTAGCTTTTGAAGCAGTTTCCGCTTTAAATTGTGATTGTAATTGGTCTTAAGATTTTTAATGATTTATTAGATTTTTATGTTAACTTACGTAAAGAAAAGACTCCATTTACTTATAACAAATATTGAAAAGTTGATACAAAGACTAAACTAAGGAACATGTACCTTACTGTTACTCGTAATTATTAAGCTAGTCTGATTGTTATTTTTTATAAGGAATTAAACTGTCGTTTTATGCTACGTAATTGAAAAGTTTGTAGTACAGACTGAGACTAAAATAAATTATTTAGTATGTAAGGTACTAAGTTTCATTGTGGTGACATGATGACATTGTTTTTAGAAGATATTTTATTTGTTTTTTTTTTTCAAAGAAAAAGACTATTTAGTATATTTGTTTGTAGAAACTAGAAATAATGATAAGAAGATCTCGCTAGAGTTTTTTCGCTTAATTAAAGTTTTCTATAGTTAAATTAAACTCACACGAAACTAAAAATAAACGTTGGTCATTGATAAATAAAAGTAAGTTTTATTGTTAAATCAAATATGTTTTGAGCTTTTCAATATTTCTCGACAACCCGAGAATTCCCGGGAAAGTAGGTCGAGAATTCTCGTGCTCCGAAAAATAAAAAAGGTCGAGAAATGAGAAACCCTAACACAAATGTTTGTTGTACTGCCCGGGATTGAACCCGGAACCCTTGGTGTTGCAGCCGACCTCTCAACCGCAACACCAAATGTATGGAAACATATAATTTCGAAAATTCGAAATCAAATTGGTACGTGGTACGATTTGAGCCTGCACCCTCTCGATTGGAAGGCAACAGTCCACACCATTGAGCCACCGACGCTTATTGGGCTAAAGGATAATGTGAAAAATTCTGTAGGCGAACAGTTTTAGACTCCAGTTTTAGAATCACTTTTTAACAGCATTTAAAGCGCGATTACGTTACACATATTATAGGTAGGTACATACAGTTTAACTTACAACTTTATCTATCACTTTAAATCATAAAAAGATGTTTACATCATAATAAACCACAACCGAAGTCGCTCAACATTAGTCAATACTTTTCACACACGTCATACAAATCATTCACAAGTTAACAAAATATGAATGGCCTGCGCCCATTAGCATTTGACTGGGAGCTGTCAAGCGTTAAAGGCCTATAAAATACCGCATAATGGGTTGTCGGCCCACAGGCCGTAGGCCGCTAATACATAACAGATGTTCAATAATCAGCTGCCAATAGGCTGTCGGTTGCGCAAGCGCAGCTCGGTGTCTATTGTTTATGGGTGAATAGGTAATATGGTACTCAGTTACAATCTAGTATTTGGTGTTAAGTATAATTTATTGGTTTGAATAGTTACTTTGAAGTTTAAACGTTTCTGGGAAAAGTACAGAATTGGTTTCAATCATAATGTTCAGTGTTGGACAAAGCCTCCCTCAAATTTCACAATTCCAAGAAAATAACTGGTATAATAGTAAGTACACACACCACAAAAAAAGAATAAAAAAAATCACGTCATATATCACAGACTTCGAGAGCTAGAGACTTCCAGTCGGTGGCTCATTGGTGTGGACTGTTGCCTACCGATCTGGAGGGCGCAGGTTCAAATCTCACCACGTACCAATGTATTTTTAAATTTTTGTAATTATATTATGTACGTTTATTCGACGCTCTTACGATGAAGAAAAACATCGTGAAAAAACCTGCGCACGCCTGCGAAGATATTCAAAGGTTGTGCGTGAAGTCGGCCAATCTGCAGTGGGCCCGCGTGGACGACTAAGGCCTATACATCCGCGTACGGGTAGGCTCGTGCCCCTCGGTGGGGATCTTTAATGAGCTGATGATCCCAGATTTCTTTTCTCATGAAGCCTCGACCACCGACATGTAGCCATGCATTGGATTGACTCAATGTTATTTGTCGAATTATTTTGTTATCCTTATATTCCAATAAAATAGGCACGTATAACTTAAAACAACATATTATAATCCATCCATCGTGCATCATTTTCATGACTTGGAAAATGGCGTTTACATTCCTTATTATTATAGGCACAAAAATACATGTGAACATGTTTCAAAGTCAATTCTTGATATGCTAATGGCTTTATTATGCATAGAAAGTAGAAACATGAGTTTTTACTTGTTGATTTTTCTCTGTTTCACGATGTTTTTTGAACTGGTGAGGGAGCGACGCCATAAAGTTACAGATAATTGTAAAAAGCGTCGCGTGAGGTTAACAAACAATATTAAATAATGACACACGCAGTGTTGCCGCTCGATAGTCGACTATTGATAGTTTATCGATAGTTGGACAAAAGCAATAGTACCGACCGGCCTATCGATCCTATCGATAGCTTGATATGGATCACTTTGACTACATAAATAAATAATAATAAATATCCACTGACATTCACACAGCGCCATCTAGTCCTAAGTTAGTGTGAAAGTAGTAGTAAAGGTGCTAAACAACGGATAAACATACTTACGTATTTGTTTTGTTAATACATATATTATACATAAAAAGACTAAACAATAAAAAATTTTCATGTTAAATCTGCCTGGAGATCAACCCCTTGGTGTTGTAGTACCCAAACTCTCCATGGCTACTTTAGGAAGGCCTGTTCACTACAATAAGACGTTATAGGCTGATGATGATGACTTAACTGGGGGGGTAACCATCATCTTTTATAACAGTGTTACTATAATGATACGTCAGCATTTATGTAGGTACCAGAAAAGTCTAAGTAATATTATTGAATATTAAGAGATGGCGGTAAAGCCATTGTACTAGTAACCAGGGCCAGATCTACCTAAGAGCTACTTGGGCTGCAGCCCAAGGCCCCGAGATTGCAAGTGGTTCCCCGAACTCGCTAGAACCAGTAGGTGATTTGGTTTCTCTCTTATTCAAAGTTTGCCTGGAAGAGATTGCTACCACAGCAATAAGGTCACCTTTTGTACAATAAATACTTGCTTAGATATAAGTAAGAAACAGTTTTTTGGCATAACTATTAGTTTGTAGGGCTCTCAGTAGTTTCAGCCCAGGGCCCCACAAACTAACGACCCTTGACTGTCACGACACTTAATGACATAAAACAGAATGATTGCTGTACCCCGCTGGTCATAACGTATACAAAGTCATAACAACTTTAATAGAGGTCTGAACAATAAATTATTTTAACATACAATCTATAAAAACATCTTCACTTTCCTCGGTGTCCTGTTTTAAAGTGTTTCGTGTGGTAACTGTCGTTATTGTATTAGTTGTGGTGCCACAGAGATACGATTTGTCGTCATGAGAATTTCGTTTGAGATTGTATTTGTTGGTGTTTGTTTAACTCGAAGTGTTTTATTATTTAGTTCATATTTTCGAAACTGATTTACCATTGTTTCTGGATTAATGGCGCAGAAAGGGCTTACTAAGAACATCTTTGATATTAATATACCTTTAGGTCTTTAAAAACTTAAAAATCTGAAGATGCTCTTCTAATTAAGCTAGAGTATTATTGCTTTTTAGCCAAAGATCTTAATGTAGCTAGAATAGGTAGGCTGCAGGTGCAATAACCGTTGCCAAAACCGACTTTACTTTAGATGCGAAAGTAGTATTTTGCGATAATTGGATAGTTACTGATATACCGGCTGATCATTTCCTGATATTATTCATGAGGTTAATAAATATTTATTTAATAAAATATTTTGGATGTCACAGAAAATTACATTTTATACAAAAGGTCACAAGTATTTATAGTTAATTTTGGAGTAACCTAAAACAAAAGATGTACCAACACACAGGATATTTATAACTGCTCCTTGAGTACTTTTGAGTTCTGGCGCAATGGTAATAATTCAAAAAGCCGTCATTAAAAGCGAGGATACTGCCTTTGTATACGTTAATTTTAAATTGTCACAAAGACTAACATATTAAAAAAATAAATGCAAGTCGCAAATATGTGGCGAGCACACTTGTCCAATAAACATTTCATCTCCTAAACACAGGAATGTTAAACGGGACATAAAGTAAGAGCCGCGGCCGCCTCGTAAAAATGTCCCGGGTTTACGGCGGACTTTGGGACGTCCCACGACCCGGGACAACGCGTTTAGGTGAGTTTTTGTGGTGTACTAACATTGTTGGCGCATTACAAATAAGTTTGTTTAGTACTCGACCGTGAGTGAAATGATTTACGATATACGTCATAAATGTTGTTTCGTAAATTGTTTGAAATAATAAGCGAGGTATCTATGTCACCTGAAATAGTTATCTTTTCGATTCGTTATCTTCATGTAACTTCAATTCAGTGGTTTTCATCTTAATAATTCCGAAAACTTTACGAATCAACGCACCTTGCGGGTGGAAATTTTCAAGAGTGCAAATGAATCATTGAATTCTTGGAACCGATAATGATCGATTTTATTGCTGGTTAATTTCACATGCCATGAAGCTACGAATCGAGGAATCCTAGGAATCGAGTGAAACAACTCGATTTTAGGGCTTCTGCGAATGTTTATAAGTTACGTTGGTATTACTGCACTCTTCTGCAAGAGGAAAATGTATGGCTTAGAAATTGTAGTTAAAAAAACTAATAAACCAAACTTTAATAGTATACCGAACTAAAAAAAACGGAATATCACTTGTTTTTATAAACTTAAATTTTTGCTAAAATGAAATAAAATTGACATGAAATTGCTACATCCTTTTCTATAAAATCTTTCCTAATAGCCCAAACGCTTGAAATGCTTTATTTTTTACTAAGCAAATCCAACAGCCCGTGAATTAATAGTGTACATATGTGTTACAATTTAATTGTAAATGATTAAATAAAATTTAAATTTTAGTTCATTTTTGCTGAAATACCATAGAAATTATTAGTAGAATTTATCCTACGATGACGAGACGACTTGGGTTAATAAATACTGTTTTCCAATACAAATAGCCGCACGTATGACTCGGTATTTATCGAAAATAAAATGAACGTAAATATTGGCACATTAATCGTTTGTTTCTACTATTAACGTATAATTAACAGCGCAAACTAATGGTAACAGTTATCATTAAGAACAACATATTACTATCGGAGTGCCCCTTATTTCGACATACAGTCAAATAGAGCCCCAATTCCGATCATTTTAAAATGCTTTAATAGGAACGTTCAAATGTCTCAGTACTAACATTTTGCACTCATTTGTTGTTTTTGATGGTAGATTTTAATTAGTAACACTATCACACAAAATTGTGTATATAATTACCATGTTAACAGTTATTGTTGTACCCAATACCAAAATGTAGGATTGAAAGTGTCGTAATGGCAAGAAAATTAGTAGAATTGAAGCCCAGAACGACGCACAATTAGTGAGATAAACTATTATTATAACGTGGTGAATGACAGAAGTGATAACGGCACCAAATATTTTCCTTAATTTTAAAAGCCATTCGTTACTTGGGAACATGGAGTTACTAAACAAAACAATTACACCGCGTGCTTAAAAGAAATCTGTGCGCATTTGTTACCCTCGTCGTCGTCGGCTACTACACAAAGGGTTTGATCCCAGGGGAGTACAAAACCTTGTGTAAATTAATATGTTTTTTTTTGTATTGGTCCGACTGATTTTACATGTATTTACTTAAAACTATGTAAGTACGTCTATCCGTCATTTAGTACCCATATTTGCCTAAAAATAATTTGTCAATATACTATAAGTAAGAAAATGTCTCATTTTGCGTAGGGTGTTTTTTTTAAAAACAATTTCACACTTGTATCGCTCTAGGAACTGAGTTATTGAACGGTAGTTCAATAACTCAGTAGTTCTTATTCTTTTTGGCATCTTGGAACATAACACATTGAATTCTGCGTAGATGTAAAAAGTTCGAATAAAACACAAAATGTCAAGTCTTTTTATGCATTAGAAAAATTGAATTTGAAATCCTTTTAAGAGTGAGAAAAATATTGCGTGTTTAATCTCTCATAAAATATGTAAAATAACATAACTTGGATTGGAACTGTTAGTTGGACTACGACCCCGTCATGGGTACTCTGCGATTTTAACTTACTTACTTAGAGTCTTCTTCTAACGGCTAGTGTGATTTGCTTCAGTAATGTAAGGAAATCTTACTGCATAGTTTACTAATATCCCACAAATTATTGAAGTAACATAAATTCAATGGACTTGAAATATTCTTTAACATTACAACTTTATATAACATGTACGTACAAGCTATTGTAAACTTTGAAAACTACATTGAAATCAAATCGATCTGTTTGATAAAACTTTAATCAGAATATTTATACTCCAATCTTTACTTAAATAAAATTATAAATAAACAACCTTATCTGCCGTATCCAAACCCAAGCTCCACTTCACACCTCGCGCCTTCAGACTCACTATCGCCTCCGACGATTTAAAGGGCGTAACTAACGACCAGCTGATAACGACGATAACTAATCTCATTCCATGCCCGCTCCTCGCGAGCGCACTCGTTCGTGCATCCGTGGTTATTCCATTTTCAAATACTCCTAAATATTCACATAAATTACCAGGCAACGTTCCATTTTTTACATTGATATTTTCTTCTAACGCATCGCGACACGGCCAGTTATGTGAAAAGTTATTGGTACGCTATAAAACTTGGTAACGTTATTTTAAACAACGTTTTTTCAATGCCCATTTGTATGCATTGATAGATAAGTTATTGCCAATAAAACTGGTAGCTATAACTATGGGATATTCTATAAGACTGGTTGTGTAAGACGTTGAAGTGTTAATAAAGTGAATAATGAAGGCCGCCGACTCCGTGAGATGTTCCCGCGGCAATATCTTGCAATGTACGGAAGTGATAGGAAGTATGAGCGTGCCGAATCTAAGCGTGGACCAGATAACAGGTGGGTTCATATCTTTTTACTATAAATTACCATAATAAACACATGAATCATCCATAACTACGATATAAATTATTTTAACAAGTTCTTTAAAAATGTAATTTTATCTGTGCGTTTTAAATTAAGAAGTAAATTAAATCATTTTTAAACATAGTATTTTTTGTTTTTTCATAATTTTAAATATATAAAACTGGCATTTGACTTTGACTGTTATTAGCAATGAGTAATAGTAAAAACTAAGATAAATAAATATGCAACAACTGGTTTTGTGTCCTGTGACTATGTATATCTATTTACGCCTTAAGGCGCCAGACACTATAGATTTTGTTTTGTCTGGATTCCTAGCATTCAATTGGTTAATTTGTAATCAATTATAACTTATTGTTTGATTGCTCGCGAGTTATAAGTAAAACAAAACAGCAAATCGCTATAAGCATTTGAGTAAATAAGAACAAATAATTTTAAAATCGAAAAAAAAACAAAAAAAAAAAGTTCTCGCATCGTATTCGTGTAGTTCGGAAGGTAAAAATATTTTTAAAACAGTGTATCTCGACAGAGTCCGAACATAAAATTTGAACAACAACCCAAGATAACATAAGTGCTTGTAAATATGTTGTACCCTCGTATACCAATTTAGATAAGATTTAAAAGAACTGTCGTCAAGATTTTGTAAAACTGTTTTTAAAGGAGTCTTCATTTGATAACGAACATTAATAAATAAGCATTGGTAATGCTTCAATCAAGCTTCAATGAACTTTTTTTTATGTGTGTGCACGCTCACTGATGGTAAGTGATACGCCTGACCATGACAGATCGGCATTGAAGGAGACCAACAACTGATAAACAGTTATTACATCAATACCGCACCGCTCCCGGCACCCGAAACAACAGATGTTAGGTCTCTAATACCCGGTAATTTCATCATAATAAATAGATAATTTTCCTTACAATGCATAAGAAGAATAGAATTAGTATGTTAAGGCTGAGAGCCATCTGCGCTCGTCATTGTCCGGTGAAGCTATGAATGTCGATATCCTGGTTCTTCGCTTTCCCCATCCAGTCTCCACCAGCGACCTTTGCAATTCGTCGGTCCATAGAGCCGGACCTACGTTTTGATTTACCTTAATACAATTATCGATAGGGTTATTACCTGATAAGTTGCCCTACTTTGAAGCTCTACGTGAGCGTCCGGTATACGCATTGTTTTTGTGTGGCACTAGTGTCTCAATTGATAACGTTTTTGCGTTTCGTATCCAGTTGGTTAGTTTTTGCAATGCGGTGTGCTATTTTTCAGACTAGTTATTTTTCATTTCGTTTGAAAGCCGTTTTTTAATTGAATTATAGGTTTATTGGTGTGACTAGGATTTTTAGTGGTTATTAATATTTGTTTGTGGAGTGATTTGTGTATTAGAATTAGATTTATGAGAATGTAATGTTTAGTGCATTTTTTAATTAATGTTGGGCTTGCTCTTGAGCACAGACTATCCTAGTGGAAGAGACGTGCCCTAAGATGGAGCGAGCTTGCCCAGAAAAAGCCTATTCACTCGTTTTTTGAATGCCACAGGTTTGTATGTGGCTGGAAACACAGACTGTGTTGTGATTTGAGACAGCGTCGTTAAAGTGATGTGTAATATCAATAATGTGCTACACAATTTATCTTTTACAAGGTAACAATAATTTTAAACGATACGTTTTTAGATTATTCTTGGATAGCAAAAAATATTAGGGGTTTCTCATATTTTACTAGGTGTTGAATCGGTATTGAGTCGTCTAGGTCGTAACCCGTAGTGTCAGATATGGTGCCAGGAGTGCTATCACTTTTGTGTTTGGGATGAGGGCACTGTAGCTAGGGAAAATATCGAGTATAAGAGACCTAACATCTGTTGTCTCTGGTGCCGGGCGCAGTGCGGCATTGACGGAGAATTATAACTGTCTCTCAGTTGCTGGTCTCCTTCAATGCCGCTTTGTCCTAGTCAGGCGCATTATTTACTATCAGGTGAGCGTCTAGACCACAGATTTCCCAATACAGGAGATGGGGCAAGCCGCGTTTTTAAGTGCGACAAATGTAAGCTCAACGAGCATACACTGGCTGCCAGTTTACGCTCTGTGAGACGAGTCAAGACGCACGAATTAGAAAAATTACCGTTTTCCCAAATGCCATCCTGTGCTATTGTAACATGCCATCATCGCAATGAATCAGTAAATTTACCAAGAAATATAATAACGTTTCACAGGTAAGAACCATAAAAGAAATTGCGACACTGGGACTGCCTATAAACTTGGCGGCTTGTCCAGTCTAATTGTATATTCGGATGTCTGTGGTCTAGACCGTCCGGTACACGATAACTTAAAATTTTTTTGATACGATTCAAAACGATTTCAATATAATGTATTTAAATGACCCATCTATAATGTAGCCAACTGCAAATATTGAACCAAACCTGTGGTAAATTAATCGAGATTTTTTTATTCAACTATTAATACTTTTTATGACCACCAAATATGTAACATGTACTTAATTTACTTTCGGATTGCCATCCTTACTTGAAATATCATTCCTTCGTATTCGATCTCAGGAATATTGACAAATAATCTTAACGTGTATTGAACCATTTAGGTTATTAGTTTATGATATAAAATAGAGGATATAATAGAAATACCACGACAGAACGGCACAAATATTTTTTTGTTATAAATTTCTGAACAATTATGTAATTAGTAACTATTTTGGTCATAGCCACTATGAAACTTTTATAGCTCTGTGGTTAATTTCACACTTATAACGTATTTTACGGGTTATTTCGGTAAGTTGATCAATTTGCGAAAATGTAAGCGTAAAATAATAAAAAACTCATCTCTGGTGTAGAATCCAACAAAAGTTAATCAATTTCTTAAGTAATTTATCAATTTGCGGTTCTTGTTATTTTCCGGTGACATAAGTAAAAGTATATTATTTTACTGAAATGTACGATTGCTAATCTTCACCGTGTATTAAATTTGTTCGTTAACTGTTATGAATTTGTTAATTTGACGACCCAATTTGGTGTAATAGTTGGCCATGCCACCGAAAGTTTCAGGTTAATTCCCGGGGAGTCGTATTTGTATGCATGAATATGTCTGTTTGTAATGGTCTGGGTGTTTCTATGTATAATATGTATGTATTTACAAAAAAATGTACACAACTTTCTTACAAATGTTTGTAATGCCCGGGGATCGAACCAGACTAACAACCGAATAACACCCCTCATGTGCATTGACGTGCACAGAGCTTATGAGTAGGGTATGCAAAGAGTGACAGTAATCGAAAAAACAATAATTACATTTTTGAAAATTGTGTTGTTTATGACAGCAGATCGCCTCAATATGTAGAGGAAAATTAGAATAAGTGTTGTTGTTGCACAGGATACACTGCTTATTTGCATATATGGAGTGCACGCCACTGCTCATGTGGTCAAACAATAACAATAGCAACTCTACTTGCGAATATGCGCAACAAAACATCCAATCAAACACGAATTGCGATAAGATAAGGGAAACAACATTGATAAAGGTTCGATACGATTATCTTATTGGAATTTCTAAAAAATAAAAAAAAAATTACTTTATATAAAGGTTTTTTTATTTTTTAATCAAATGTGACCGGTGTTATATAATCGTGGGCATATGTCAATACATTGCAGTTACATAATTTATAAATATGCGTAAAAATTATAAATTATGTAACATAATATATTATACATTTTTTTAGAGTATATCGAAAGAAAGAAAGAAAAAAATCTTTATTCAAATAAATCTGTTACAGATACTTTTGAACCGTCAATTGTTATTATTATCATATTTTTTTACTCTACCATATATCTTTATATATATATATATATATATACTATATTATATATATATATATATAATATATCCAAATACTACTCGATGTTATAAATAATCAAAACCACAATTTATAACCCACCCATTAATTTTTTTCAAAAGGTTTAAAGCATCAAGCGATAAAAGCATAAATATAACCACCGATTCCCGTTGGGTATCTTAAGCGACTCCCGACAGGGTTATCGGGTGACAAACGAGTGTTAGGAAAGGACTGCGCACGCGCCAATAGCCGGCCATTACGCTTTTGGACAGAATATACTAAGGCCCTTGTTTTAGAACGAGACTCAAGCGTTGATTTTTGCAACAAACAGACAGCAAAAAAAAACTTTATTCAAATAAATCTGTCACAGATACTTTTGAATCGTCAGTTGTTATAATTTTTTTATGACTCTACCACCGGTTCGCAATGAGTAGGATCTTCTTTCTTTCTTTGCTTTAAAGAGTTACAAAGGAATGCAGCTATTTATCGTATAAAACACCCAGTACAAACAGACATGTTCATGTATACAAGTTTGTACTGCCCGGGTATCGAATGGAACCCTTGTGTGTAAGTCGTCTCAACCATTACACAACATGGGTCGTCACCATATGATACGTGAAAAGTATTTGGGATTCTGCCATTTAGTCATGTATCTTAAATACGATGAAATGAAGCAGTTTTTTACTAGGTGTTAGATACTGACTCGTCTCGATACTGAGTCGTCTAGGTAGGTACCACCGCAGTGCCAGATATCATCCCGTGAACAGGAGTGTTATGCACTTTTTTGTTTCGGGATGAGGGCACTGTAGCTAGTGAAATTACCGGGTATAAGAGATCTAACATCTGTTGTCTCTGGTGTAGGGCGCAGTGCGGCATTGATAGAGGATAATAACCGTCTATCAGTTGTTGGGCTCCTTCAATGCCGCTCTGTCATGGTCAGGCGTATCACTTACCATCAGGTGAGCGTCCTGGTCGTCCTGTACAATCATAACATAAAAAAGGGTGTGACATACGGACGGACAAACAGACTTGACAAATCTGTAAGGATTCCGTTATTTGCCAATGGTTACGGAACCCTAAAAAGCGGGAAGACTGCAGTTACTTCAAAGAATAGCCTACTTTTCTATAACAAATGATAACCATACATCCAACTCCACGGATTCTCCACGCAATTTACTTTTATATACCTTGACCATTATTTAGACATTACTCCACGTCACTCGCACAATAATGCTGATTAGCCCTTTAGCCTACTAAGGGACTTCACCGGCTAATACAACCTGACCTTTCCATTTGCATATGTTCCCAAAGACACCGCGTTTGAGGCGGGGATCTGTTACAGTGGACGTTTAATATTTATAAGGAGAAAGCATTTTCGGATAATGTTATTGTCTAAGTGAATGCGTTGATTTTAAGAGCTTTGTAATGTGGTATGTTAAAATGGTTTAAATAACAAGGTATCGTTTTATGATGTCACTTGTTGTATTCTATTATAAAGTATTTAATAATATCTAGCATATAACAGAACGTTGCACAATTCTGGAGTGGAGACCGCGTCTTGGCAAGCGTAGAGTAGGACGCCTTCCGGCCCCATGGACCGACGACTTGCGAAGGGAAAGGTGGAGGCTGGATGAGAAAAGCGGAGGACTGGGATATCTGGCGCAAAATGGGAGAGACCTATGTCCAACAGTGGACTGCGATAGATTGTAGAGAATGCAAAATTTGACTATTGAGAGGTCGATCCTAGTTGCCTATTTTACTAACAGTATTGAGACTCTGACGTCTCGCACAAAAGCCTAGTGATTCTTAAGTGACATCCATTAATTTCTGTTGCGGTCGGCCTATTGCGCAACGGCCTAAGGGCTCGGCCGGTTTCGAGAAAGTGATAGTTTTCCCATCACAATCAATTTGACTTTTACAAATTGTCAGTTTCCATTACTATCTTTCCAATGTGATAAAATATGGTGAGAACTTGCGGTGAATTAACATTGGATACAAATACGAGAGCGTCGGTGGCTGTTGTCTACCTACCGAGAGGGCGCCGGGTCGAATCCCGCCACGTACCAGTGTTTTCGAATTTTCGAAATTATATATACGTTATCCGATGCTCTTAATTAATGAAAACATCGTGAGGAAACCTGCGCACGCCTGCGAAGAGATTCAAAGGTTGTGCGTGAAGTCTGCCAATCCGCACTGGGCCCGTGTTGACGACTAAGGCATAGACTCGTGCCCCTCGGTGGGCACGTTAACTGAGCTGATGATATTAACAAATAAGGGTCAAATTATTTTAGTTTTATATATGCAGGGACTCTTTCTTCTCTAAGATATTACTTAAACTGAATAACAATATTGGGTTAGGTTCCACTTTAACTTGCTGATCCTGCAAGATGTATCGGTAATTTAAGTTCTCTCGCGAATAAATTTATTCACGAATATTTATAAGAGACCTAACATCTGTTGTCTCTAGTATCGGGCGCAGTGATTCTTTGATGAATAAGAACTGTCTATAAGGTGTGTCAGCTGTGTGTCTTTAATGCCGCTCTGTGAGCCTCTTGACCGTCCTGTAACTTTAACATATATTAAAAAGAATAAAATTGTTCCGAATTTTATCCCCGAGCATAGCTCGCTCTATTGCGCGTTGCGTGAATATAAACTTGTGAGCCGATTCCGCAGTCAGTGTCTATGTCTAAGTCATCTTATTTCCTTTGCTTTGTTACAGAAATCGAAGCAGCAGAAGCGTGCAAGTGGCTGAGAGCTGCCGGCTTTCCACAGTACGCGCAGATGTACGAAGGTAAGTTACTTGTGTATAAATTAATAATAATAAATATCTACTCATATACACACAGCGCAATCTAGCCCCAAAGTAAGCATTAGCCTGTTATATGGGTTTTAAACAACGGATGGACAAACTTAGTTTTTTTTGGAAATACATACATATTTTACATGGGAACACCCAGACCAATACAAACAGACATGTTCATGCACACAAATGATTGTACTGCCCGGGGATCAAAATCGGAACCCCTAGTGTGCTAGTCTACGTTTTAACCATTACACCAAATGGGTCGTCAAATTATATCGATATCTTGTAGTTTATTAGTATTTAAACGTCCAGCAGATAATATTATTTCGACAAAATTCTAAAAGAGATTGGTATGTGGCGGGATTTGAACCTGCACCCACTAGATCAGAAGGCAACACACCAATGTGCCACCGACGCTCACACGATAGTTTTGAGATATAATAAACTACCTAATTGTCATTTCTGATATTCATTGTAGAAGCAGTTCTAATTGCGTTAAGAAAATAATGCAATTGTCATAATCAATACACAGTGTAAAACAAAGTCGCTTTCTCTGTCCGTATATCCCTTCTTCTTCCTCAGCTGGTGTTCGCTCACCGTTGGGCATACGCTCTCCAACTTTCCTCCACTGGAACGGTTGTCCGTCACCCTTCTCCAAACTGGCCCAGGATCTCCTGACATCATCGACATCAGGCGGGTGGTCTGCCTACACTTCTTCTGCTGGCTATCCGGTGTCCAAACCAGAACTCGGTTACTCCATCGCTCGTCATATCTTCGGCACATATGTCCAGCCCAAGCCCACTTCAACCTGGCAACTCGGTAACCCACGTCGACCACTTTAGTACGTTGTCGGATAAGCTCGTTCCGTATATCCCTATGTATGCTAAAAGCTGTAAAATTACGCAACTGATTTGACGAGATTTCATCATATAACGGCATTAATTAAATAATGTAGAAATATTGTTATTTTTTAAGGTTTGTAATGTGATGTCGAAATTACTTACATTTTTCCGCTTACTGATGGTTTTATACACAACGTTCACAGTTTATCTGTAGTGTATTTAGGTATCAGCATTGCACCCGTGCGACGCCGGAGCGGGTCGCTAGTTCGCAATAAATTCGTAAGCATCAGCTTGCGTACATTACCAAATTACATTAATCCCCCATCCGCCTTACCCGTACGTTTGTCTGGCTAAGCCAAACGGCTATCATACAATGTGCCAAACATTACCATCATCCCACATAATCCGTGACGCGGGACACCATCAGTACCCCGTAAAGGGTTGCAAAGAATACCCCGTTATTAAGGACAGTCCATGCGCTCGTGTCCCGACCTGTCCCAACGAATAGATTAATCATATTTACCGCCAGGAAACGTGTCGTGTGTGATATACAGAGTGTTGCAATATGCTTTATTTAAGAACGGATAGCGTAGCCATTTGGATCGATGGAGTGACGACTTTCACTGACTGTTAAATATCAAGCCTTATTAAAACTGTATAAAAAAGTAAAATTATAGTAATATCTCGCGCCAAATTAAACATATTACAGATTAAATGTAAATAACGGCAAAAAATTTGCGTCGGTGACTCATTGGTGTGGACTGTTGCCTTCCGATCTAGAGGGTGCAGGTTCAAATCCGGCCACGTTACCTATGACTTTTCGAGTTTTCAAAATTTTATTGTAAATTATGCCAGTTGAATTATGTTCTTAACACAATTAGAAATGGGTTCCACAATGAATCAGAAATGACAATTAGGTAATTAATTAAATCTCAATACTATACAACATACATGGTGTTTACTCTTGAAGGGCAGGTTAAAATCCGCACGTACCAATGCCTTTTTGAAATTATATGTACGTTTATCCGACGCTCTTACGGTGAAGGCAAACATCGTGAGGAAACATGCGCACGCCTGCTATGAGATTCAAAGGTTGTGCGTAAAGTCAGCCAATCTGCATCAGTGAAAAGAGCTGAAAAATAAAAATAACAAACTCTGATATTCAAAATGAGTAATTAAATCATAAAGAGAACTCGTTACACACATCACCCTGTAATAGTCTCGTAACGAAGTTGACCAGGCTCGCCGGTCATCCCACCTTCGATACACCGTTATTTACGACCTGTACGAAAGCAAACATGGATACGCCACGCTTTGTTGACGACAGCCATTTTTCTGAACAGTATTTTTTTTAAAATATTGCATTTTCTATGACTGATCATAAATAAAGGTAAATTAAATTACGGTAGAGTTGTAAAGCTACTAGCGGCTGGTGTCAAAGTTTTTTCATTAAGTTGGAGTTTCTCTGAATGGGCGAAATCTTGGTATGTATTTGACCGTGCACATTTTTCTGCTTAGTCACTCCGGATTAGCAACATATTTTTGAATAAAGTTACTAATAGCCAAGACGTGTACTACAAAAGTTTTAGTTATCGAAATATTATTTTATTAACAATGGATTTTAACTACTTCGTAACATTCCATTAGCTCGGTAATGAGCTTGAACCGTGGGAAGCTTTGAAAGTAAATGATATATACTTAAACATAAAATTATACTTTAAAGACAACAAGAAAAATTATTGTCTAAATAGCTCAGTAGATGCAACGGTTTATATGACAGAAGTCTCTTAAGCAGCTTTTACTCAGAAAGAGGAATATTATTTCCATTCCGTATTCCGTATTCATTTCGTCTTGCTCTCGGGCCTTGTACTGAGCGGACGTGTGTTATATTGTCTCGAATAATAGTTTAAACAAATTAAAATTTGCTAGTGCTCACAAATTTAACGCCGAACTTGTGGAGTGAACATTTTGTATTTTTGTGTTATGGCTGGACTTGAACCGGGTGCTTTTGAATCTAAGTGGTTTGGTTCCACGCCTGTTCCGACTGAGCTACGAAAACATTGAGCCGTCGAGTCGAAATAAGCGATCCGTTGTGTCGAGTAGCACTACTATCTCGAGTATTCTATTTTCCATTAAATTATAAATAAATATATTTATTATTTATTTTTATAAATAAATTAATAAAATACATAATAATAAAAATGAGTTTACTAAGATCGCCGCCCCTGTCACCATTATCTTCTGCGAAACTCAGCCAAGAGCAGTTTGTATCTACCGCAGCACAGTTTGGTGGGTCAACTCCAAACCTCAATACAAGTGAAACGCAGAATAATAATGTACGTATCAAACGTAGAAGGGAGGAAGATTGGGCTTCGGAACTAACTATATTTAAAGAAGAAATGAGGAAAATGATAACAACAATACTAGGAGAGCACACAAGAGAACTTCAATCCCTCAGTCCGACGCTCAAGGATATGCAGAAGACCAATAAAGGTATACAGGAATCCATCGCCTTCCTAACACATCAAAATGAAGATTTCAAAAAACAAATTCTGAAGTTGGAGGGACAAGTGGGGGAGGATAAGAAGCATATAGCAATTCTTGAGGAAAGAATAGAAGAACTACAGAGAAGCAATCGAAAGACGAATTTTGAAATAAAGAATGTTCCTAAGCGAATAAATGAGACAAAAGACGATTTATTGGACATGGTAGTGACATTATCGAAAAACTTGGGATCTCAAATAGACGCGAAAGATATAAGTGATGTATACAGAGTTCGCCATAAGAAAGAATCATCTCAAAACTCGCCAATAATCGTGGAGACGACATCGGTTATAGTTAAAACAAATATACTTAGAACGTGTAAGGCTTACAACATCAAGCACAAATCAAAACTAAGTGCCAAGCATCTGGGATTTCGAAATAATGAAGATACGCCGATTTTTGTCACTGAACAACTCACAGCAAAGGGATTGCGACTACACTTTTTGGCTCGTGATCTAGTAAAAACTCGATTATACAAGTTTTGTTGGACTGCTTATGGCGTGGTATATGTAAGAAAAGACGAATCCTCCCCAATAATAAGAATACATTCCGAAGCACAGGTTCAACAACTAATACTGGGTATCTGACTATATGCCTATAACATACTAATCTATAATTTTATTATAAATATTCTTATTTTAAATACACGTTTGCAAGGTATTTCATCGGGCATCTGGTATGTATTTTTAGGCAGTGCATTTAGGCTGTCATTCTCTAATTGTTTGTTAATCTTAAATATTTTTTCAATCTACTCAAATCATCTAAACTATTTGTTGAGCACAAACTTTAACTATGTACACTGTGCTACCCATTATTGTAAGTTACATGTTAGATATGACAATTCCGGTTTATTACATGTTGTTATTTTTGCAAATACTTGTATTCTATTATTGATACTGAACATACACACACAAGACACATACATCACTTATATTATGCTTATTTTTTCATACAAACCAATATATATAATAATAATGCCACTCAATTTCTTTGCCAATCTATTAAACAAGATTGCTTCATTTATTCAAATGATAAAATACATTTTACCAATTTATACCCTGCCTTTGTTACAACTGTCGTACCTCTTAAAGAAATCTTATGGGTAATAAAAGAACAAAAGTAATAAAAGAAATAGATAACTTAAATATAGCCACATCTGTTAAGTGCGACTGGACTGATCTTGAGAAACATCATAATATTCACAAATTGGACCTTAAAATTATCTCACAAAATATAAGAAGCATATACTGCAATTTTGATGATCTAGTAATTCATTTATCCTCTCTGAGTGTTGAGGTCGATATTCTAATCCTGACTGAATGCAGACTTCATCCAGACAAACCTATCCCTAAATTAAATGGATATCACTCATACAGAACTTGCCGTCAACTTAACCAGAATGACGGAGTAGTTATTTATATAAAGAATACATTACAATCTAAAGTTAGTGAAATAAATCTTACACACGCATCTGGTTTGCAAATAGATACTCACAATAAATCTATACTAGGAATCTATCGCTCGCCATCTAATCATTCAGGTGAACCTTTCATTGACTCACTATCTAGACATCTGGTTACAATAGGTTCACAAAGGGATATTGTAATCGCAGGTGACATCAACATTAATATATCTCATATTGATAACGAGCAGGCATGTGACTTAAAAAATAGAGTCTCTTACTTAGATATGCTATCTGCATATGGTATACTTCCAGGTCATGTCCTAGTTACACGAGATAGGAAATGTTTGGATCACTTTATGTTGAGGATTAATACAAAAAGGCACTCGGTATTCATAGCAGTCTTTGATACGTCTATCACCGACCATCATACCACATTTATGTCAATATCTAAACTAAAGAACAATCAACATTCAACCAAAACAATTAGTAAAATCAGCTTTGAAAATGCTCGAATCTATTTACAGGAGAGAAATTTGTCTCAACTACTTTTATATGACAATCCGAATCTCATAACAAATAATCTTATTCGGTCTCTTAAAGAGTCACTAACCCTTAACACAATAAATACGCAAGTACCAAAAAGTGAGCGAATAATAAAACCATGGATTACTAAAGGGATTTTAAAATGTATAAGAAACCGAAATAAGCTACAAAAAGAAGCAAAAGCTGACCAATCAAATGAAATAAAAAAAATTACATTCACACGCTACAGAAATTTTTGCAATAACCTTATAAAAAAGCTTAAAAGAAAATATGAAAGAAAATTGATTGAAAATTCTATTAACGATAGTAAAACACTCTGGAAAAATATTAAAACATTAACCTACACAAGCAAAAAAAACAATGTAAACTCTGAACTTACCCGTTTAAAGTCATCTACTCTTGACTCCGCTAATTATATAAATAATGTTTTCGCAAATACTGGGATTCAACTAGCTAACGAAATAAATAAATCCATAAGTAAAAACGATATTTCTAATTACCTTCACTCTTTACCTACTCTTCAACAATCCTTCGTTCTATTGGACACAGATAATGAGGAAGTTAATAATATAATAATGAACCTGAAACCGGAGAGCGCACCAGGATGGGATAATATTTCAACAAAATATATTAAATACGTTAAAAATGAAATAACTCCCATAATAACACATTTAGCTAATTTATGTTTTCGGATAGGGGTCTTCCCAGACTTATTGAAAAAATCTATTATCACACCGATTTACAAAAAAGGTGATAAAGAGAACGTCAGCAATTATAGGCCTATTTCGGTTCTCCCGGTACTTGCAAAAATTCTGGAAAAACTATTAAACAAAAGACTATTGAATTACCTGGAAACCACCAAAATTCTCTCAAAAAATCAATTCGGTTTTAGACGTCAAATTTCGACCGAAGACGCTGTTATCAATCTCAGTACGTTGATATCACAAAATCTTGACAAAGGAAAAAAATGTCTTTCCGTTTTTATAGACCTCCAAAAGGCGTTTGATACAGTATCAACAACCATTCTTCTAACGAAGCTAGAAAAAATTGGTATCCGAGGTAATCAACTTTTGATCTTTGAAGATTACCTATCAAATAGAAAGCAGAAGGTTAAAATAGCAGACTGTACGAGCGAAGACGCTAGTGTAACATGCGGCGTACCACAGGGAAGTGTTTTGGGTCCAACCCTCTTCCTAATTTATATCAATGACCTATGTAACTTGGACCTTAAAAATGCTAAAAATTGTCTTACGCCGATGACACAGCGATCGTCTTTACTGGCTACAGCTGGGCAGATACAAAAATAGCAACCGAACTAGGGATGAGAAAGGTTGCATCATGGCTCCAAACCAACCTCCTTACTCTTAACACTGCTAAAACTAATTATATTTGCTTCAGCATCAATAATAATCGTCAACCAAATAACAACTACAATATAAAAATACATACCTGCCATTCAGATTTTACTAAAGATTGTAATTGTCCAACAATAAGTAAAGTAAACAATGTGAAATATTTGGGAGTAATCTTAGATCAAAGGTTATCATGGTATCCTCAAATTGACATGATTGCATCTAGAATAAGGAAATTTAATTGGATCTTCCTTACACTTAAATACATTGTTCCTACTCACGTGGTAAATAGCATTGGCATCACAAGAAATATATTAAATGAAATTTACATTTCCTTGGTTCAATCGATAGTAACTTACTGCATCCGAGTCTGGGGCGGGGCTCGCAAAACGCATTTTTTAACGGTTGAGAGAGCTCAAAGAACTTTACTCAAAATAATTTATTTTAAGAAGAGAATGTTCCCAACCGAAAATCTTTATCATTTGAGCAAACTTTTATCTGTAAGAAAGATTTACATTACAAGAATAATATTAAGCAAACATAAAACCTTAATATATGATCCTCTAGTAGAACATAAAAGAAGAAGTCGTCAATACAAAGTGGCAACAATTCCCAAGGTCAGAACAGAGTTTGCTAGGTTGCAATCAGAATTCCAGTCTTCGCATCTATATAATAAAATAAATAAAATACTAGATATTTATAGCAGAAGTTCATATGAATGTAAATATAGAGTACGTAACTGGCTTCAAGATCTTAGCTATACTGAAACCGAGGCATTGTTTAAAATTGATAAATAGATGTTAGGCATCACATAGACACTCACACACGAGTACACCTTCTCACATTACACAAACATACCACACAAACACGCATACACAGACACACGCGCGCAAACGCACACACACATACACACACACTCACATACACACACACACTCTCTCACACACACACACACATGTAAAACCGCTCAGAACATATCTTACAATACAAATACATGTACAAAATAATTTAAGAATAATCCTAAGATTATCATTATATAAGACGTTAAAAGTTGTTCTAGTGTCAATTCTGTTAGCTATGTAAATTTTGCACAATTGTTATGCAGAGCGTTGTCTCCTGGCACAGGCAAAATTTTGCTTAAAAGGAGGCTTCGTCTACTAGTTATAAGCATGTGTTTGGAAAGTAATAAAGAACTTTTTGATTTTTTTTGATTTTGATTTTTGATTTTGTATATACAAAGCTTTACTTAAGACCAATTATAAAACCATATTATAATTAACGCCTAGCCTTGATCCGGTTAGGATTGAAATATAATCCAATAAATCAGGGCCCGTGTCACAGCTAATGAAGATCGACTTATCTTGACGTATTAAATCAACAAATAATGAGTTTAAGAAAACGGAGGCCTTCTTATGTAACTCTTAGCATATTGAGTTTTTTAAGGGCGTTTTCACCGCGCTAATATTCAAAATGCTAATAACAATATTCAAGTAATATCTGACAAATAATTTGTAAAACTGAATATTTATTGGAATATAATCCATATAATTTAATGGCTATTTAAATAAATTTGAGTATAAAGTTAATACAATCATAATACAAAAAAAACTTTATGAATATGATATTAATTGCCAAGCATTGAAAGTATTGCAGAAGCAGTTCTATGATATAATAGCCATGTTGATCTAGTCATGTCCATACATTTACAATATAAACCGATGACAATATAAACTAAATTATCCTTTAATAGTCCAGAAGATTGCCCCAGGTCGCGTATGGTGCTCGTCCGGGCGTAAGCGTACATTAGTTTGATATATTATGACAAGCGGAGATACCATTCAAGGCATCAGATGCAATTGTATACTGATTTTTTGTGATACTCACACCCTAATGTTGATATAGGATTCAATTCGTCGCGGTATTTTGATGGGTGTGCATGGAAAAGTATACAAACCTGTTTTGTCATTGAATACCAGATTTATTCGTTTTTACTTCGACAAGGATGTCCATGAAAAAATAGGAAAGAATACTGCATTACATTCTAATAGTGTACTGCTTCAGATTATTGGAAACTTAAACCTATTAAAAACTATTATTGCATAATTTACTTTGACTAATATAAAATTTGTTTCTAATATTGGCTATTTATGAGTGTTTGCCTGTTATTCATTTTTCTTTTAATGATATATTGTGTATATTCCAGTCAAAAAATAAATTATTTCATATATCGTCATACAAATTTTAATCTCTGGTTAACTAATCAAACATTTGAATGTCAAGTGAACATTTTGAAGGAACTTAAATAACATTTTTTTTTGACCACCGTAATATCTCAAAGCACAGCAATTTCAATCTTAATATCATGGCTTAAGGCTTTCATTTGATTGCCAAACTCTGAAGACCATCATATAGTGCCGGCAAGTTTTCCACAAGGTCTTTGTCATAATCCCATAGATAAGATAAGATTTACATTGTCATTGATATTTTATAGCAAGTGAATTTTGGCTATAGAAACTTGACATTTATGAATATGATCGGATAGATGAGTTATATTTACCACGATTTTACAGTTTTCTCTTCTTTAAAGTGACGTAAGAGTTACAACTATTAGGTCATCAGAATTCTTAGTAGTAGCGTCATTTTTCTTACAATGACACATTCATAATACGTAGTTTATCTTGCAAAATAATTTTGTTTACTATCAGCTGCAGTGTTCTAGTAAATGACGATATGAGGTATGACTTATCGCAGGACTTTTCTGAATCAGATTTTGTTTAGTGGGTTTTCGACGTTTATGTAATAAACGCGTGTGAGTTTGTAGATATTGGAATTCGTAAGCGCTCTATAGAAAATTTGTGAATGTGTATTTTGAAAATTGTTTTGATCTGTAATACGAACAGTGTGTGGTATATTTATATGTAGATTGTATTTAATTGATTTGTTTACAGAGTTCTAATTTGTGTAAATTAGTTGTTGAAGATACCTCAGAAAATGAAATTGAAGCATTGACGACAAATTTCTGGTAAGATTGTCACAAGAATATTTTGAAAGTAACGATTTGTAACGGTGAATGAGTAACAACAGGAAGCTTTCAATCCTGACGTTACTAATTGGCTTGTCATCAACATATCTTTACAAATGTTTTTTGTAGATTCTTCACCTTAATTGACTGACTATGGTTTAGTTTGACGTAACTACACAGCATTTATAACTTCGGAACCGAACATAAATCATTGTATGCATGAAGAATCAAAACAACAAATGGCCTCTTATTTTGGAATAACATTATTTAGAGTAAAAAAGTAAAAGTGGCCAATTGTCCACCCACCGTTGCGCCCACAAATCGCTAGTCAAACAACAATAAACTATCGTTTACGTCACTTTTGAGACAAACAAAACATAACTGATTAGCGTTATCTCAAACCACAGGTAATTCATTCGACGGCATGTCTAAATTCCTTACGTTGTACTCGGTTATCGACTCTATTGTTGAAGGTCATGGTCGGGAATCGTATTTTGACTTTTTTGCAGAAGTCTAACACAGTGATACACTAATCGAGTCATTCAAATATGTCGGAGAAGCCAATTTCAATTTTAAGTGTTCAACGTTAAGGAATATATTACGATTTTGATCACCTACTCCAGGGGGTCGACGTTTAACTGACAGTCGGCACGTATCTGTCAAAATATGTTTTTTTCGTCAACCCTCGATTGGTTCAGGTAATTGTCCAGTTCATTTTCGTGTTTCGCCGTGACCGGTCCCTATATTAGTTAAAACCGAACTTAAACTTAATTTAATTTATTTATTTTAAGTTGTGTGTGCATCATTACTTATAGTTATAAAACGTGAAATCATTATTGGCCCGTGTTTTTTATAGGATATCCCGTTGCAGTAAGTTTTTGGGCTTTTTTTATAATTCAATTCAATTATTTAATTTATTATGTTTATTAGCTTTGACCTCATTACATTTTAGATTTACCATGTTTTTACTTAGTGATTAAAATAACACACATTAATAACTGCAAGAAACATTATTAACTAGCTTATCAGATTTATTTGGTTTCATATAATTCTGTAATATTTCAAAAATGTTTTAAATAGATTTCAATAATCAATATCATACAAATTTATTTTAAAAGTCGAAGTTTGGGTCTACTGAACTTATCTTATATAATCTTATGATTAAAAACTAATACTTACACCAGCCTGAAGGCAAGAACTTCTCAATCCTCATTGGCTGTTTCTTAAGTTGCGTAATTAGTGCAACCAGTTTTTTTATTTCGACGGTTATGTTCACTTTTGGACCCTAAACCCCTTATAAAATATTTGAAAGAAAGAAAAGAAGAGAAAGAAAGAAAATATTTTTCTGTGACAGTACACAATATTATCTTAAACATAAAAAAACATAAATCTAAAGACACAGACAGCTATACCACTCAGCCATGGTGATGAAGACACCATGACACTGGTTTTCCGTGGCTACCTTCAAAGAGAGACTACTACATACACGCACTTTACATAATACACATATTATAAGTTTATCAAAGGGTATATGGACAAATAGGGTATATATCTCACTCAAAACTCAATTCAAAATTTGCTCTTATTCGGTTTTCACTGGAACCCTTAAGATGGTACATATGGGCCCCCAGGAGCCAAGATCGGGCTATGTTTGAGGGCCGTCATCTTTTTGGGACCGAGGGTCCGAAAGTGTACAAAACCATTTTGACTTCCTCTAAATACAAATTTTTTGTCGACTCGAGTGCCCTTCATAAACTCATACAACCTAAGTTATTTTGAGCTCAAGTTAAATTAGGTCAGCTCGACTAACGTGTACAAAGGTGTACCGTTTGTGAACTAGCAATTAAACTGATCGAAGCCTGCGTCAACGTTATTGTCCATTCCAAAGCTCGTGTGGCTTGCGGTGGTGGTCGATCGGCCAATTTATGGGCTAAGTCCCTTTGTAGGCTACATGTCAATCAGAATTAATTAAAGTGTAGATTGGATCGTTACACCATGTTACCGGTTAACTGGGATTTATGGAAATAATGACATTATCTTGTTGTAAGTTTACTTATCCACTCGATTTATTAATAAAAACATTCGAATTCGAATTTTTGAAATTATATGTTCGTTTATCCGACGCTCTCACGGTAAACGCTGCGCACGCATGCGAAGAAATTCAAGGGTGGTGCTTGAAGTCGGCCAATCCACACTGGGCCCGCGTGGACGACTACGGCCTATACACCCTTTACGGGTAGGCTTGTCCCTCATTTAAGCCATTTAATGAGCTGATGATGATGATTCGAACAACATTATTTTGTGTATTATTTTCCCGTGGCATTTTTTTTTATGTCATAAGTACAACGGGACGGTCGGTTCGCTCACCTGGTGGTAAGTGATACGCCTGAACATGACAGATGTAATGTTGGAGGAAATCAATAACAAAAGGTAGTCATTATCTTCCGTCAACATTTCCCTGCGCCCATCATCCACAACGACAGATGCTAGGTCTCCTAAGACCCGGTAATTTTACTAGCTACAGTGCTCTATTTACAAACTTTACCTAATATGAGGTATTAGGTTAAATTAACAGAGCATAAATAACGAAATAAAGAGTGAACTTTCAATTTAAAAATGAAATGAAGATAAATAACAAAGAAGATAATATGTTAGGATTCTTTGCACCCAATATAGTACGTATAAAGCTGCGATGTTTACAAAGATAGTATCACTGTGTGTACATTGTGGGTATGAATGGTGGGCATTAAACAAATGCTTGACTCAATCGCCACCACATGCGGGGTCAGCACAGCATTTTACGTCATGTGGCTTTGCGAGGAACAAATAAGAGGCGGAAGCGATTGCTTGAAATATTATCGAATAAATTTTAGGTAAGAACTTAACCTAACTTTTTAACCTTTTTTATTGTATAAGAATAAAGGACGGTCAGGACGCTCAATTGATGGTTACTAATACGCCTGACCATGACAGAGCGGCATTGAAGGTGACCAACAACGGTTAAACAGTTTTTATTCTCCGTCAGTGCCGCACTGCGCCCGTCACCCGAGACAACTTTTGTAGGTCTCTTATACCCGGTAATTTCACTAGCTACAGTACCCTCACCCCGAAACACAAAAGTGCATAACACTCCTGCTTCACGGAACGATACCTGGCACTGCGGTGGTACATCACCATCGGATGATGATGATGAACTTACTAATAATTATTATCACACTAGGTGATTAACAGTTACTGAATAATAATAATTAATCCAGTATCGAATCAATTATCCAGAGTCTTTCTTAACTGAATCGAACTAAGCCAGAGCTGAGACTGACCATCCCCACTTGCGCAGATAGCCGAGTAGTGGTTCAATGAGGATACTCGGATGACGTAGTTGTTGACGTGACTTATTATTACAATAATTATTATACGCCCACAGTAGTGATTGATTTTGGCTTGTTCTTTTAATGTCATGCAGTTAAGAAATGTCAAGTGTAACTAAGCAGATAAACACTGGTTTATCTGCTTAGTTATACATGACATTTTAAATGTTCAGATATTATTGAAAAGTTGTATGTATAGAAGTATTGACAAGCACTTGTTCAGTTATTAATGAAGCGGTTGTTGTTTAGATATTAATGGTAACTTGTACTGTATAGAACTTATTGATATTTTAAACTGTTCAGATGTATTTGGCCACCTTGTCTGCTCAAATATATGTGATGGCGTCTGTACCTACCCAGACTTAGTATCGAGTCTACCGCCTAAAGAAATTGGCTTCTAATTCGTGAATCGAACGCACTTAGCGAAGGTTTGAACCCTAATCAGTGCCTTTAGATACGGTAGAAAGCAATTATCAGTTAAGACAACAATAATATCGCACAACTTTTTTTGCTTCATATACCAAAATATCACGTCATATTTTTGAAATTTTTATATGCCTATTTGCTGTTTGAGAAATGGCTGAACTGTTTTTGTCGAGACTATCACTGGCAGATAGTTGACGTAAACTTCTTTTATTTTCACGTGGGAGTTAAAATTTATATATCGATATGATTGAATAAGTAGTACTTGCAAATTTGTGATTCAAGCTGCAGGGGGGAAAACACCGTTTTTAATAAATATATATAAATGTCTAACCTAATCTCTCGTGACTTGAACCACACACTGGGCTAGCAAGGTCGGAGCTCAACACGCCTTTATTAAAAGCCAGCTGGTGTAATTTAAACGGAAAATGGAAGTGTACCGTGAAACGCATCTGTCCGATTGAAGGCATAAACTCCTTTTGTAAGTCAGTTCTGACGACCCTGAAGTTACTGGGGCCTGGAAATCATAATAAGATCAGATCCCTTCTTCATTGACAAAATTTAAGGGCTGTGTTAAAATGTTTTACTGTCCATTATTTATGTATTCATTGTAAAAAGTTTTTTTTTTCATTTTTAACATTATATGTCATGACAGCATATTTCGAATATTTTATGCAAAAATGTGATTAGGCCCAAACGCCATTTGCAGTGTGAGCCAAACTTAACCAACTCTGTTTTGAAATTCTTTCGATTTGTACATCGTTTGATTGCGGTGAGACACGTCGTCTTGTTGTTAGTTTTATCCGTATATTAAACTTTATGTATAAACACATTAACTTTTCGACACTCTTATGCCACTATGGTTTTACAACTTTTTAAATAGAAGTTAAAACATAGTATATTCAAAATTGCTTTATTCATAACAAACCAGGTTACAAAAAATTTCGGTAATAATCCTATTAAGTACAATAGTACCCGTAGTAGGAAGTTACCGCCCTTCCGTACCGTTTTAATATATGACTGTAAGAAAAGCACAAGGGTATGTGTGTGTGTGTGTGTGTGTGCGTGCGTGCGTGCGTGCGTGCGTGCGTGCGTGCGTGCGTGCGTGCGTGCGTGCGTGCGTGCGTGTGTGTGTGTTGTGTCTGTGTATGCACACACAGCGCGCGTGTATGTGCGTGTGTGTGTCAACTGTGATTTAAAATTTCGTGCGTGAATATGTATAACTGTATGACTAAAAGTAATGAAATGTGTTTGTAATGGGTAATAGGGTACATTTCATTCATGCCATTCTATTCAAAACAAATGTTGAGAGATCAGAATTTTTATATATGACTCAAGCTACAAAATATTTTTTATTAGTTTTTCTGCTTCTATATAACTTTTTAACGATTTTAGCCAGTCTGACATTGTGACTTAGAGAATGTTAATATTTTTATTTATTGTGTTATATAAGAAACGTGCTTGTCTGTTAAATTGTCTAATAGCAAAAGTTGTCTTTACTAACTCTGTATTCAAATATATCTAATATAGCTTTGGAATTGTAAAAATGCAATTAAAAAATAGTATTCAAATTCCAGCACCGAAAATCACATATACGAAACTCAGAATGCGTTTATTTAGGCATAACATTATTTTAATTTTCATTAACTGACCAAATAACACTCCAAATGTTGAAGTTGACCCTTCCTCATTGGACCCAATTTAACATGAAACGGTGTAAACAAATTTCAGCTGACTTTTGGGAAAATTTACGCCAAATATGCCAAGAAGGGAGTGAAATTCATTACGAAGGGTCAAAGGGGTGCAAAGAGTCTATTAATGCTAAATTGAAAATGGCCGACTGGATCGTGTATTCATGGCTGAAAGTAGACGTTTAAAATGGAAACTGTTTAAAAATATGAACACTTTTGTGAATAAATAACTGTAACCTTTTTACAAAGAGCGTCGGTGGCTCATTAGTGGGGTTGACTTCTGATCTGGAGGGTGTAAGTTCAAATCTCGCCCGCGTAACTACCAATGTATTTTCGGATTTTCGAAAATAATATACGTACGTTTAACCGACGCTCTTGCGGTGAAGGAAAACATCGTGAGCGAAAGAAGCAATTCAAAGGTTGTACGTGAAGTCGGCCAATCCGCATTGGGCCCGCGTGGACGACTAAGACTATACACCTTATAAGAGTAGGCTCGTGCCCCTCGATGGAGACGTTATAATGAGCAGCTGATGATGTACCTTTTTGGATTTATATCCAAATAATAATTTTCCTTCACTAAGTTTTGTTTTCTAATGAGAATTGTAATCTAATATTCCGTTACTACACATTATTTGGGAATTAATTTAGTTAACATTGAAAGTGAAAACATACAACCGTTTCCCTGAACAAACCCTCATCGGGCAAGGTATACGATTCAAAGGTACAGAGGAAACGTCACTCATGACGTCACGACCGTCTGATTCCGACAAAGGCATTGTTAAAGGTTCCTTAACAAGATTTGAATATGTAACACAATAGAAACAGGCTTTTAACAGTGACTCAATGGTGTAGCGTTTTCGTTTGACGTTCGTGTAAGTTACGCAACTACACCAAGGGTCTATTATCGGATGGGTGAATCAATGGTGTGAAGTGTCGCCCTTCTACCGGGAGGGCTGAGGTTCAAATCGTGCCACGTACCAATGTATTTCGAATTTTTGAAAAATATATGTACGTTATCCGACGCTCTTCCGGTGAAGAAAAACACGTGAGGAAACCTGCGCACGCCTGCGAAGAGATTCAAATGTTTTGCGTGAAGTCGTCCAACCCGCACTGGGCCTGCGTGGACGACTAAGGCCTAATCACCCTATACGGGTAGGCTCGTGCCCCTCGGTTGGAACGTTTAATGAGCTGATGATGATGATGATCATCAGAGATATTATCTTAAGTTCTTTCACATACACATATGAGTATATAGGAATATTCCTAAGTACGAAAACATCTCTTGTAATGGTTAAGAAGGGTTTTGGTTCAAAAATATGAGTGCATAAACACGTCTGTTTGTATTGGTTTGGTATTACTTAATATAGATGTATTTACAAAAGAATATAAGTACGTTTATCAGTTATTTCGTGCCAATAATACAAACGCTTTCCTTATTGGGGCTGGCTCATTAAACGTCCCCAGCAAGGGGCACAATCCTATCCTTAGAGGGTAGGCCTTAGTCGTCCACCCGGGCACAGTGCGAATTGGCCAACTTCACGCACAGTCTTTGAATCTCATCGCTGGCGTGCGCAGGTTTCCTCAAGATGTTTTCCTTCGCCGCAAGAGAGTCGGATTACGTACATATAATATCAAAAAGTTATTGGTACGTGGCGGGATTTGAACCTGCGCCCTCCCAGTCGGAAGTCAACAGTCCACACCATTGAGCTACCATCGCTCTTACTTTGTAGTTTGTTATTATTTTACAAAAAAGTATATAAGTATGTTAATCAGTTGTTTAGTGTCCAAAGTACAAGCGCCTTGCGTATTGGGGCTAGACGGCGTTGTGTAAAGTTTATTATTTACCAAGCCATGACGTCAATACTGGTTACACGTGTGCCAACTTAGTTTAGCAAGTATACCACAACCCTTAACTCAGTTACCCCGGATGCCCCTGTGAAGTGACAGCTCAGCACTAATTGATCCTCCCTGTTGTTGTTACTCCCCGTAACAATCGCACAGCCTGAAAGGCTTTACTCTATGGGTAACTTGCGATATTGTTTGGGAAGCAGGATTATTGTTATATTAATGTGTTTGTCAGCTTGTTTGAAGTTATGGAAGTAAGGGTGTATATGAGATGCAAGAACATATTTTTGATGTGAATAAGGCTTTATGCTTTTGAGCCTTGTCTTGAATTGTCTAACAAAGTGAAGTTAATATTGAAATCATCATCACTTATTTGTCATATAACATTTTAAAGGTTAGAGACACAGATTTCCCAATACAGGAGATGGGGCAAGCCGCGTTTAAAGTGCTACAAATGTAAGCTCAACGAGCATACACTGGCTGCCAGTTTACGCTCTGTGAGACGAGTCAAGACGCACAAATATTAGAAGAAACTACCGTTTTTTTCCAAAATGCCATCCTGTGCAGTTGTAATGTGCCATCATCGCAATGAATCAGTAAATTTACCAATAAATATAATAACTTTTCATAGGTAAGAACCGAAAAGAAATTGCGACACTGGGACTGCCTATAAACTTGGCGGCTTGTCCAGTCTTTGATAATGAGTCGTCTTGAGTAATAAGGCTTTGATATGTAATATTATTAAAATCCAAGTGGTTGATTTCTTTCAACACTGTTTCTATAAGGTAAGCGGAAGGGTCGCCCGTTCAAAATATAATTAATAATAATAAGTTTATTTCATAAGTTTAGGAACACTTTTACATTTTTATACAATTTTCAGTCAACGTAACATACATAAACAGTTTAAGAAATCTTTACCTCCCGTGCTCGTCAATAAACGGTGTTACGGCTAGGTAATTGATCCCCATCCCATTCGAAATACAGGTCATTTTTGCGCGTACTTGACTCGGTTAAGCTAATACAAAAGGCGTTAGGCTAATACAAAACCGGTCAGTCACAGAATTGAGCGATCGATAGTATATGCAAAACAAACAGACAATTTAACGTTTGCATAAATCTAAGTACTACTTACAAAATAACAACTTTATGTTATTCTATTAGTTTTTTAAACTTATTGGTATCTAAAACAATTAAAGAATATGCATGCAAAATAAAATAAAAAATATTATAATAACCTTAATTGTTTTCTTTATATATATTTTTAATAAATATCTTTGAATATTATAATGTACATTAATAACATATATAAACATAAGTACATAGATATATCTGTATATATTTACGCATATATTGAATTTACGTATAGCATATATACATAATAATATAATATATAAAAACATGTATTATTCATATATAATAGTATGTATTTTAGTTATATGTACAAGATATACCTATAATATATATATACATCTTATTTTAGTACATGTAGTATATTTTCCGTACTTTCATAGTCCATCTTTAACAAGTATCCATCCAATATCTTCCCGCAGTTATATCTTGACTTGTTTGTCAGTGTCACCTCTTTGTTTATTCTGTTATATAAAAATGGTCCTAAGAAACTTGAGAACGTTTGAGAATTAGTTATATATAGAAGGCTCTCCGTTTAACCTAACACAGTCTGCTGGGCAAAGATCTCTCACAATATGGGCCAAATATTTATCCGCTTTTCTCATCTAGTACCCCTGATGTTTCGCAAACAGGCTTTATCTAATTTTTTTGCAGTCAAACTATCAAAAAAATCTCATAACAAATAAATATAAAGTAACAGAAGTGCATCAAGCAAAGTGATAAAGTCATTTATAAAGCTCAAAGAAGTTGCAGCGGAGCTGTCAAACACGACCTACATGTCGAGCGGTCGGCGCTCGAGTGCGCCGGACGCGCCCCACCACCGGAAGTACCCGCCGCCCGGATACTGTCATAAGATACGCTGTGTGCCACTCCGCTCCAGTTTTATGTGATAACTTTACTGTTGAGCCTGTGGAATGATTTTTATATGCCTTTTTTCTAGATCTTTTAAAGTACACGTATACACTTATTGTTTTTATTATTTACTCGCTGTTGCCCGCAGCTTTGCTCACATTAAGAAGTATCATTTTTCATCTGGTTTGGAATTTATAAAAATATTAAAAGATGCCTAAGTCATAGTAGCTTTATGTTTGCAGTCTCAGCCCGATCGGTTTAAAATTGACAAAGTTTCAAACAAATTTGTATCCCCTATTTTAGTCCCTTGAGGGTAGGTTTAATCAGAACCCTTTGTTAGCGTATGCCTCCGTCATAACATCTATATGCGTGCCAAATTTCAGCCCGATCCATTCAGTGGTTTGGGCCTTGCGTTGATAGATCTCTATGTCAGTCAGTCACCTTTGATAATATTATATATTCAGATAAACAAGTAGTGTTAAATCCGCGAAATTGGAGTCATATTGTGTGCGTATTGCGAATGCTTAAGACAATCTTGACTTTGTTTGAAATGCTCTGCCAATATTTTGCTAATCACGCAGACTCACATAATGCCCATTGATCAATTAATAACCATTCTGCGCCAGATATCCCCGTCCTCCGCTTTTACTCAACCAGCCTTCACCAGCGAATTTTCGCAGGTAGTTCTAGGACCGTAGGACGTCCTACGCTACATTTGCAAGACGCGTTCTCCACTCTAAACATATACTGGTATACGTTATAAATAGAGAATTCTCAGAACAACACAAAAGTATATGTTTTTGTTTTTACTGCAAGTAAATCGAACCCCCAACCCTTAATTGCTGACTTTTCAACTATTACACTACATATACTGACCCATTTTCCGCGTTGGAGAGGCTTCACGAACTAATCAAACATAAGAAACCCATTTCAATTCCCTGAGCGTGACAGATGGACAGACGGCCAGTGGTTTTTCGTTAGTTTCTTATTAGGCTTAACGAATCTTATTGGGTACGTAAGCTCCTTGCGATATTTGAAGTTCAGGTCTTGATATCAAATACCAAAACTATTTGAAAAAAGAAATAACTTTCTTACAAAATTCTACTTATTTAGATAACTAACCACCACAACACACCATTGAGCCACGACGCTCTATATGCATATAAATGCATATAGAGCGTCGGTGGCTCAATGGTGTGGACTGTCGCCTTCCTACCGGGAGGGCTGAGGTTCAAATCCCGACACGTACCAATGTGATTTCGAATTTTCGAAATTATATGAACGTTATCCGACGCTCTTACTTAAAGTGGTGTAATGTTCGAGGCGTCGGCTAGTAGTAGCCGTAGACCAAGGGTTCCGGATTCAATCCCCGGGCAGTACAAACATTTGTGTGCATGAACATGTCTATTTGTAATGTTCTGGTGTTTCTATGTATAATGAACCGTTGGATACATACATTATTTCAACCATATTGTATGACAGTAGCAGTTTCACGATAAATTGTGTTTGTCTTTATCAAGTTGGAATTATTCTCACACAACTTTAAAAGAAACGACGTCATATCCAATATTTTAATTAAAATGTGCACCGATTTTGCAACTAAAATGTTAAAAATAAACTTCACCTCGGGGATCAAAGGCGATATTATTAAAACCTTAGTTAAACACAAATCTCTTGGCGTCGTTGTAACTGAGTAGCTCAATACTTGATTAATAAGGGCACAGCTGTGGCTTAAATTAATCGAGAAAGTACCCGAAGTAACATTGTGAGATTAGAATTTCAAATATAATTTTGCTTAATTATTTTCAACACGCTATATAAAATAAGAGATTATGTAAACTTAGCGTGTAAGGTTCTATCATACATATTAAATAAAATAAAATTGGAGGATCTGTTTGTAATTTGGAAAAACCTTTTTTCTTCATGCTTATAAATATATATGTATATATCTGGAACTGGGGTGGTACCTACCTAGATAATAATAATAATAAATAATAAAAAAATCGTTTATTCAGTGCCAAACACATACAAAGTTATACATCTTAGTCTGAATACAGTAAGTACACTGAAAGGCGCCCACTCAGCTTTATGTCGAGGTACTTAATAAGCACCGCGACACTAATCTTCCGTGTCCGATGAGATGAGATGACTCGGTATCGAGTCCACCACCTAGTAGAATGTAGTAGTAGTGATGTGTCAACTATCAAGGTGGTGGGGGTGGTACAGTTGTCGCGTATACCGATTGTGGAAAGAGACGGCCGGGACCAGACCGAACAGTTCCTCGGAGCACTCCCTATACTATATGCCATAGAGAATGCATTACAAGTCTACATCTTTAAGCAATTCCAAGGAGTCAAGCCTATCCGAAATATGGCAATCGACAACCGAGTCGCTCTTCGTTAAATGCGGACTTGAGGGAGAAGCTAGTACTGGGGACCCCCTGCCCGAAAATGAGAACAGTATTCCATGGAAGGCCGAACCTGTGCCTTATAGAGTTGCAGGCGCTGTGCCGGTGTTAAATACTGTCTCGATCTATTGAGCACGCCGACCTCCTAAATTAAATAAAAAAACAAGGTACCTATATGAAAGTATTTATTCTCGTTCATTCAGTTTCATGATGAACTGATAACAAACAAGTAGCTGTTTGTATGCCAACCCATTGCTCACCCTCGCGAGTAAACGGGACTAAAATAACCCCATGTGCATCCGACCGATCGAGCCGATGCTCCGGGTCTCTTTCATCCTAAACGGGGAGCGTTGGAGGGTTAACTAATTTATGTATTGACAAGTAACTGTGGTTCGTTGATTGTGAATTTCAATGAGATTTAATTGATACCGAAAAGGTGTCAATTGTAGGTTATTCTGATGATACAATAACGCTGAGCATTATACACGAAAAAAATCGTCTAGGTGATGATGATGGATCATCATTATAATTAAGGTCTGAAATTAATTCATTATCATCAGCTCCCTTATATATTGCAGCTAATATTTTGCCCACCGTACGCAGTGCGGATTGGACGTCTTCACGCACAACCTTTGTATCTCTTCGTAGGCGTGTGCAGGTTTCCTCACGATGTTTTCCTTCACCCTAAAAGCGTCTGATAAACGTACAAATAATTTCTAAAATTCATAAAGACTTCTTAACATTGTTTCGTGGCGGAATTTGAACCTGTACTCTTTAAATTGGAAGGCAACAGTCCACACCAATGAGCCCCCGCGTGTTATAGCTCACCCTAGCTATGCAGAAAGAAATTACAAAGCAAAGAATGCTTTGCAGTAGAATATTATAAAGGCTAGTGTTAGTATGCCTCCCAAATTAAATAATTAAGCTTTGTGCTTTATTTGCCAGCTCTTGCTGATATTAAGGATAATAAGATGTTGCCAAGGTCCTTTTGGGACTAGATGTAGCACATTTTAGTAACGGTGAACTCTTTTTTTAACCCCCGACGCAAAAGAGGGTATTAATTTGACATAACTCCCGAATGCATGCAGTGATTCAATTTAGTTTTTTTTGTATTAAAGGTGGTTTGTAAGTTCTTGTGTCGGGGGTTTTTTAAATTTTTAATTATTTTTTTAAATAATTTAGCCCGAAAAGGGCAATATAGCCCTTACTTCACTGTTTTGAAAATACTACCAAATATGAAGTTTTCGTCATGCTTACAACTTTCTCGCTGTTTCATGCGTCACGAAGTCGTTTTTTTCCTCGCTCTTTGTTTAATCCAGCAATTATTTTTGAACATAAAATCTTGTGTTGGTTATTGGAGCTCAATCTAGCCCGGGCTCTTTTTAACTTCTCCAACTGCCCTATTCCTAAAAATGAGGTGGCAACACTGATTATATTACATCTCAAAATTTATGACGAGTTTTACTTCCAAAGTAGGTATTTGATATAATTGTATAAAATACTTGAAATTCTGTTGTTCCAATCTACAGTTGGGGATATTTTTAGCCCGGGCGCAGTGGACTGGACGCGTTCGCTCGAGCGCGCGACTTCAATGCCGAGCGTTGGAGGGGTTAACGCTTCTTCTAAAAGCAAAGAAAGAATCCAGCTGATTTTGACATTACACTGACTTTGGTTCGGTTGACGGCGAAGTTGCGTGGGTTAATCCTGTTGGAAGGTTTGCACGATTTTTGCTGATAAAACGAGTTTGTGACGTAGGTGACTGTCGCTGGGAGTAAATAATGAATTTCATTTAACAAGAATATACTCATTAACTCAGACCACCCGCCAGAGACGCTCAATAGCGTCACAAAAAATATTTTCCATTGTGTCTGGATTCCTGAAAGTCAATGGGTTAATAAAGATCTTGCCATGGCTTAATCAATTTCTTCATCATTTTTTTCTGTCATAGTCATAAGTGAACGGGACGGTCAGTGTGCTCACCTAATAGTAAGTGATACCCTGACCATGACAGATGCAGTATAGAAAGAATTAAATAACAGTATTAGTAATTTTATTTCCGTCAACACTGCCCTGCGTCCGTCACTCGAGACGGCAGATGTTAGGTCTCATATACTTACATATTTTAAAAAATCAGTAGATTCCCAACGTAGAGTATAACTATAGGGTTTTAATATTCATTCAAATTTATCGCTAAGACAATATCACTAGTCATCATCATCATCATTACAGCCTCATACGTACACTGCTGAATGAAGGCCCTAATGATTTCCACGCGGACTGATTTTTCCTCTACAGATTTGAAACCATTGGAGGTCTGTGGTCAGTAACATGCACTCAATTTGACAAAATGTAAATCATTTATGTTTTTGCGATTAGTGTCACTCACTTTGCATATCCGACAAATAATCTCTGTGCACGGCACTGTAGGTGATGTTTACATTGCGTAAATAATAACAATATTATATATACGACTAGCTTTTGCGTGCGACTTCGTCCGCGTTAGTTACTTTGGCCTAACGCTCTCTTTAACCCGCTACTTCGTTTATATAGGTGAGTTAAAACTGCGGTATCTCATAAGATATTCATTTAAATTGAATGATTTAAAGGGCAATTTTGTTAAAATGAAATACTTGTGATAAATAAAGTATTTATTTAGATAAGGATTGATATCATATTTATGAAAATAGCTTCGCAAAATGATGCATTATTTTAGAATTTTTTTTTAGCAAAAAATATGTTATAGGGAGCCAACCTTAAAAGATAGACATATGCCGTCGCGGACTTTTTTATAGACCTTTAAAAGGGTAGTAATATTCTCATACATGGCTTTTGCGAAACTTTAACCGTTTACGCAGTGTACGCAGCGGAATCTCCAAGTATGAAAATTTCCCCCCGGATTTTGAAACATTCTTCATTGCTGCTCCGCTTCTATTGCTTGTAGCGTGATGATATATAGCCTATAGCCTTCCTTGATAAATGAGCTATCTAATACTGAAAGAATTTTTCAAATCCGACCAGTAGTTCCTGAGATTAGCGCGTTCAAACAAACAAAGCGAGCTATGCTTGGAGTCTCTCTTAGGGATAAGATTAGAAATGATTTAATTCGTAAGAGAACTAAAGTTACTGACATAGCCCGCCGGATCAGCAAGTTGAAGTGGCAGTGGGCTAGTCACGTATGTCGCAGAACCGATGGCCGGTGGAGCAGACGAGTTCTGGAGTGGAGACCGCGTCTTGGCAAGCGTAGCGTAGGACGCCCTCCGGCCCGATGGACCGACGACTTACGAAAGTCCGCTGGTAGAAGCTGGATGAGAAAGGCGGAGGACCGGGATGTCTGGCGCAAAATGGGGGAGACCTATGTCCGGCAGTGGACTGCAATAGGTTGAAGAGAGAGAAACAAACAAACAAACTGTTCAGCTTTATAATATTAGTATAGATGAAAATACTCAAACTCATGTCTGTTGATACGTTTCAAAACATTCAGGTAAATAACACAGAAACGAGTATACGATAACTCAAATCCCTGGCTTTGAAGGGTCGCCTTACTCAAAGGGTACAATTATTTTTTAACATGTATACGTACATAATGTTTTTGTTCTCGGTTGGTGATTACGGTAAAACAGGATATTTTCTCTCCCCGATTGAAATTGGCACAGAAAATTTTGCATTAGCAAATAACATTGTTTTTAATCGGAATTTGATGTTATTTGTGAGGAGACCAAAGGTACCGATATCCTTTCTAGTGCATTGTCTCACTTGTGATTTAAGGCCCGTATCCTAGAACGAGACTCAAGCGTTGATCTTCACTTGAATACAGTTAGGCATAGCGTTCTATACGATAATAATAATAATTCTTTATTTCACAGATAACAATGATCCATTTATGGTTAGTAACAAAAGTGAACTCATTTTCGGGTCGGCTTCGATCCCCGGGCAGTACAAACATTTATGCGCTCAAACATGTCTGTTGATATTGGTCTGGGTGTTATATAATATGTATTTACAAAAAAAAATAAGTATGTTCTTTATTTGTTTGGTCACCATATAGTAGGCTTAAATGCTAAGATGCGGCTGGATGACGCTGTGTGAATGGATATGAATGAATTAATTAATTCTAAAATTCGAGGAATTGGAGACCAATTCGTATGCTGCGTTAACCTACCATATCTTCAACCTATCTGTGTCCACTGCTGGACCAAGGTCTCCCCACTCCCCAGTAGTCCATATACTGGTCCTCCGCAAAAACGAGTACTTAAAATAACACCATCACCACAGGATTCCTTTAAAATATGCCTTTAAAAACCTTTAACAAAGGTATTCTTAAGGATTGCGTACGCAGGCGCCTAAGCGATTATAGGATTACGGGGCTCTTAACGTCTTTTGTTGAATTTCTTTTCATAATTTTAATACTAATTACCTTTGGAATTGGTATGAAACCCTTCTATTGTGTTTTCATTGCTAATATGCTTTTAAAACGGCTATGTTCCGGACTGAAGACGTATAATACCAGGCTGCTCCTGTTATGTAGTGGTCTGGGCCTCATTTAACCGTTTGAATGACGCCTTAAAGTGTCAGACACAGATTTTCTATTATGTCCTCGAGATTCCCGGCGTTCAATGGGTTAATATTTGATATTAAGATACCATAACGACACAAATATTTTTGTGCATGAACATGACAGTTTGTATTGGAAAAAACATGACTGTTTATACACAAAAATGTTTGCACTGCCCGAAGTGCCCGGGGATTGAACCCGGAACCCTTGGTGTAGTAGTTGACGTCTCAACCATTACACCAAATAGGCTGTCACGATACGCGCTAATACGAACGTTTTTGTGCCTCGTCTTTTTTTTTCCGAACTGACTACTGCTGTTGGCCGCAGATAGCCTTTACAACTTCACCGGGCAATTGGCGAGCGCAGATTCTCTCAGCCTTAAATTGTGCCTCATCTCGATGGACAGAAGACCTGGATAAGTTGGCGGGTAGCTGATGGATGTCAATGTTCGCTTCCGTATACGTTCCCTGTCATAAAAAAAACATTTGTACTGTAATTCATCATCATCAGCTCATTATGCGGCCCCACCAAGGGGCACGAGCCTACCCGTGAAGGGTATATAGCCTTAGTCGTCCACGCGGGCCCAGTTTGGATTGGTTTACTTCACACACTGCCTTTGAATCTCTTCGAAGGCGTGCGTAGGTTTCCTTATGATGTTTTCCTTTATCGTAAGAGCGGCGGATAGCGGTCATATAATTTGTATTCTATTTCTATGATTTGAACCTGCACCCTCCAGAACGAAAGGCAACGGTCCACACCAACGTGCCACCGACGCTCTCCGATTTTAATTAACATGAACAAATAGTACTCCATTAATAGATCGCGATCATTCCACTTCGCCGCTCCGAGTATGAACTATGAATCAAGCAAACCAATTTCAGTACTTAACGACTCGCTCTTAATAACTTTCACCTGCATCAGCGGACATGTTGATTTTAAAAATAGAAAAAGCAATATACAGCGAGCGTTTGCGGGGTTAATCGAATATACGGCGGAGTGCCTTTGTGGACCCACTCTGTATGCGTTATGGTGCACTTTTATAGCGCGTTGTCTATGGGCACAGTGAAAAATAATTTACGCAGTTCATTGGGTTTCAAATTGATTTAATGAGTTGATGGAAGATAGTCGTGTCCGTGACTTTGAGGTTTTATAGTTAATTGAATATGAAATTTAAGCGAAATATGTGAGCGTCGGTGGCTCAATGGTGTGGACTGTCGCCCTCCTACCGGGAGGGCTGAGGTTCAAACCCCGTTCCGTTTGCGAATTTTCGAAAAATATATGTACGTTATCCGACGCTCTTATGGTGAAGGAAAACATCGTGAGGAAACCTGCGCACGCCTGCGATGAGATTCAAAGGATGTGCGTGAAGTCGTCCAACCCGCACTGGGCCCGCGTGGACGACTAAGGCCTAATCACCCTATACGGGTAGGCTCGTGTCCCTCGGTGGGGACGTTTAATGAGCTGATGATGATGATGTAAGAAATATGCTTCAATGGGTCATTCATGTGGACTGTTGCAGATGGAACACCTTAAGCCGACCCACTCTGTGACACCTTTAGGACCGTTTCATTTTTTTTTGAGCTGAGAGCCATCTGCGTTCACCACGTGGTCTGGTGAAGCTGTGAAGCTCATCCACGGCATTCAGTGGATAGTCACTCCGGAAAAAATGGCGATTGGCCAGAGTCTCTTTGTTGGCAGGACGCATCACCTTGAGTTTATCTTGAGACCTGGAAAATGATGGCCGGGATTCTTTGAATCCTCATCATTAGCCTACTCCTGTCCACTGCTGAACATAGGCCTCTCCAATAGCACATAAGATAGATCAGTCCACCATTTTTGATGCCAACTGCTACCGGCCGTTTTACGGATATCATAAATAAATAAACATCCACTGACATTTACACAGCGCCGTCTAGCCCCAAGTTAAGCGTGAAGCCTGTGTTATGGGTACTAAACAACGGATAAACATATTTATTTACATATGTTTTTGTAAATACATACATATTGTACAAAGAAACACCCAGACCATTACAGACATGTTCATGCACACATATGTTTGTACTGCCCGGGGATCGAACCCTTGGTGTTGCAGTCGACTCCTCAACCGTAACACCAAATGGGTCGTCAACACTCCATCTTGTTTTTCCTTTGAATCCTAAAATATTTAAAACGGTCCCTAATTTGTCAATTGCTTGTTTCAGATCTGCAGTTCCCTATAGACGTGTCTGGGGTGCAAAACGACCACCCGTTTCTGGATGCGGACTCCTTACAATCGCTGTTCCGGCGGCTCACAGCCCTCAACCGCTGCGCCAATATGAAGCTGGAACATCATCATCATCAGAAGAGATCGGTATGTAGATTACTTGATCTTAATTCGGTAGTTTCCACCATCCGCAATCAAATACCAAACCTTATTTTAATAAAAGCGCACCTTATTTTGTATGTCGTTTCATTGATCACTTATGTTTATTTGCAATATTGTATTAAATATACTGAAACCAATAAATATTACGTTAATTGATGATAGATAGCAATGACGTCACAAATCACTAATCTCATACAAAATATATGGAAACGTTCCTTATGAGAGTTCATAAAAAGTACGTCAAAGATTAGTTTGATTGTATATTTCTCTTAGTTCACAAAGTGAAAAAAACAATATTATGAACGATATTTTGATCCCCGGGCAGTACAAGCATTTGCGTGCATGAACATGTCTGTTTTTATTGGTCTGGGTGTTTTCTATGTATAATACGTATGTGTTTACAAAAACCAATTATTAGAAGTATGTTTATTCGTTAATTGGTACAGGATAAATGCTTAGTTCGGGACTAGATAGCGCTGTGTGAATTTCAGTAAATATTTATTTATAGTATCATTTCGGATTTTAAACAATCAGATTTGATAATTAGAATTTCTTTTGTTATTGGGAATGAACATTACATTATGGAGAATATTACCTAATTTCCTCATTTATTTCATTCTGTCTCAATTCATCCCTTACCAAACTGTTGCCCCAATTTTGCTAATGACTCATGCCAACTACCATTAAATTTATATATTAACATTAGGGACTTATTTTACTCAACGCAAACGTAGATTCTGTATATATATGATTATTATAAAGATAATATCTTTAAAAGATATTTTATTATTTTTTAAATGTTAAGAACTAATTGTGGTAATGATTTTTACATACAATTTAAACAACAAATTTTGTCAGGAATTCCAATTGGGGCATAATATTCGACCGACGCGATCCAAAGTAATAGCAAAGGACAAAGCATACTTTAGCGAAATATTGAAAAACTTGACTTTCCTTTGCAAGCTCATCGCTGAACATTCTTCGTGAATATTAGTGTATTCACTTAAAACTTTTTTTTATAAAAATGCCATGTCATCATTTTGGTTTGTTGATATTCAGATTTAAGTATTACATCTATATATGTTATCATCATCAGCTCATTAACGTCCCCACCGAGGGTCACGAGCCTACCCGTATAGGGTGATTAGGCCTTAGTCGTCCACGCGGGCCCAGTGCGGATTGGACGACTTCACACACAACCTTCGAATCTCTTAGCAGGCGTGCATGAAGGTTTCCTCACGATGTTTTCCTTCACCGTAAGAGCGTCGGATAATGTACATATATTTTCGAAAACACATTGGTACGTGTCGGGATTTGAACCTCAGCCCTCCTGGTAGGGGAGCGTTCAAGTATACGTAACGCAATTTGGGGAGGGGGGGGTCTCGTAAAACGTTACAATGCGTTACAGGGGCGGGGGTCTTTCTGCAACACGTCGTAACATTGTTTTTTTTTAATATAAAAATTATGGAATTAAAGCTCCAAAATTGGCAACCCTTTTCATTTACGTTTGGAGTATCCTTGATTGTATGTCTGGTCGTCATTTTTGATTGGTCTCGCCAGTTGGCAAACCTTTTGTTTATATTTCACGGGGAATCCCTAGATTGTATTGTAAATAAAATCTATAACAATACTTTTTGCGACTTTAGGGTAAAATGGTAACTTGAATGTTACGTAACGTTTCGAGAGTAGGGAGGGGTGGGGGGGATACAGAAAAACGTTACGGTGCGTTACAAGGGGAGGAGGGGGTCAAAAACTTCAAAAATTGCGTGACGTAATACTTGAACGCTCCCTAGGCCACCGACGCTCTATATATGTATATAAAATAAATATAGCTCACGACTTGGTCCCAGAGGGGTAGGGGCAGAGATGTTAAAACGCCACTTTGCGCGATCTTTACATACTTCCCTTGCTTCATTCATATCCATCAATCTTTTATAACAAGCTCTTTTATTCCTCTTGCTTGAGACCCCAGCTTTCTTAAGGACTTGACCAATTTGGTTAAGGTAACTCCTTCTGGGTCGTCCCCGCCTCGTGTATCCTTCCACATTCGCACAATAAACCTGCTTTGCTATGCTCCTTTCACTCATGCGCTCCAAGTGTCCATACCATCCTAACATACATCATATGCATTTTTTTAATAGTTTTACTTATAAGTCCTTATCACGCCTTGTACACTATCATTGAGCTACAGTGAAATGCTATTTGTGAATAATTAAATATCTACAACCATTCAAACAGCGCCGTCTAGCCCCAAACTAAGCATTAGACTGTAATACAAATATCCACTGACATTCACACAGCGCCATCTAGCCCCAAGTTAAGCGTGAAGCCTGTATTTAACAACTGATATATACTTAACAACTGATATATAGTTGAAGTGGGCTTGGGTTGGAAATATGTGCCGAAGATATGACGAGCGATGGCGTAAGCGAATTCTGGATTGGACACTCCGGATAGCCAGCAGAAGAAGTGTAGCAGACCACCCGCCCGATGGTCCGATGATGTCAGGGCCTGGGCCCAGTTTGGAGAAGGGTGACGGACAACCGTTCCCAGTGGAGGATAGTTGGAGAGGCGTATGCCCAACGGTGGGCGAACACACGCTGAGGAAGAAGAAAAGATATACTTAACAACTGATATGTATTACATGTAAAGACTACAATAATTTTATGTATTAGGTACATGTTAAGACTATTCTTTTACTGCAAACGCGTTTTCAGCGAATAAAAATAATTGAAACGTACCGATAGAACTTTAAACAGTTACATAGATTCCGTCTGAAAACTTGTAACAGAACGGGCAAAATGTCGAAACAAGTTTTATTCCTAGTCTTGTTTCTAAAAGTTGTTGTCCGTTTAGTTTTCTTGTTATACTCATATTAAATCGTTTTTGATGAAGTGAGTTTGTTGTTACTTTTATGTCAACCTTTCATCATCATCAGATCATTAAACGTCCCCGAGGGGCACGAGCCTACCCGTGGCGGATGTGATTAGGCCTTAGTCGTCCACGCGGGCCCGGTGCGGATTGGACGACTTCACACACAACCTTCGAATCTCTTCGCAGGCGTGCATGAAGGTTTCCTCACGATGTTTTCCTTCACCGCAAGAGCATCGGATAACGTACATATAATTTCGAAAATTCGAAAACACATTGGTACGTGTCGGGATTTGAACCTCAGCCCTCCCGGTAGGAAGGCGACAGTCCACACCATTGAGCCACCGACGCTCATTATGTAAACCTTTATTGATACATTTCAGATTGGATGTGAGATTGTTAAGTTTGATTTATTATCATTTTAGATACTACTATATTTAAACTTTAATAATAATGAAATATTGATGTATTTTTGTTCATACATCAGAAAGTTAGTAACGTTGCCAATTTAACGACTTTTAGGATAAAAATGTATGTAATGCAAAAGACGAAATACTCGAAAAAAAATATAGAAGTCCTATCACCGTTTGGTCTGATTCATTAAATATATTCCTATCGCTGTATTAAAGAAATTGGAGATGCAATCTTTTTAAGCAGCAAATTTGTATAACGAGTTTCAATAATTAGAGCTTGTATTTATTTGTATACTTTCAAAACGAATATAATTGTCATTAATTTGAGCATAAGTTATTTTAAAAGTTGCTAATACATTATTTTACATACATACATACATTACGCATACAAAAGATTCAAAGGGACCCCGTGGCTTCCTACTACTTCACTTATGCCTATAAAATTAATTAATTCAGTTTGTCGATTATAATAACGATATGCTTAATGATCCTTAATTGTTGGTTGGATAGAATATTACGGATATATTGATTGGTTCATGTTTCAATAACTTGGCCTGTTACCTCTTGGTAATTATTTAAATATCAACTTATATCTTGGTATAGGTAAGAGTTAAATGAAATGTTTTAATCTTACAGAAGCGATTAAAATCGTGTATTTTTTGTTTCGAAATAATGAGTTTATGCTGATGTCTTTATTGTTGTACATAAAAGTTTCTTTACTTACGAGTAAGTCGCCTTTGGTGAAAATATTTATTTTGTCATTTTTGATCCATGAGATGTTATTTTTTGATGATCGCACGCACGATTCCTTGGATAGTGAAAAATTTGAAACTTTCACACGTTTTTTGGGCAATACAATTATTAGTTCACAACATTTCCAAGTCTAGTCTGCTTCTTTTTTACTAAACCTGATTCAGAGGTTAATTTTAGTCACAGAAAGTTAGTTTACGGAGGAAAGCAAACAGTTTATCCACTATTAATCTAAACTGATAGTTATTACGATCACGAATCTTGAAAAGTAGTATTACCTATCCTTAGTTTTAGTGCTAGGAAATTGATAAGTATCTCCTTAACCTATCACAGTTGACTGCTGTATATTATATAATATACTCTTCCTCCTTCCACTTCTTCTTCAACTTCCCCCATTTATCGTCACATATCTTAGACGGCGAACATACCTTCGGCTTTCTCATCCATTTTTTAATCTTTTGTAAGTCGTCGGTCTATCAACCTAATTTAAGTTATTTTCATAAAACGAAATCGTATTAAGTAATTGTAAATGCAATAAACCAATATAACGTATTTTAATACGTGCACCTGCACTTTATGTATATTATGCAATTTTATTGTGCTCGTTTATTAGTGTTTTACTGCTCGAATACGACTAATACGGGATAGTTTAGAGCAGTTACGAGCTTTATATGCCTGTAACAAGGCACGTTTATTGCGGACTGGATAAAAGCTGTGAAACTGGAATGGCATGTCTTTTGGGATGATACGGCTTGATATCGGGAATTTGTTAGGGCTTTTTAGGAGTTCGTAGCCAAATAGCAACAAACGGAACCCTTGTAGATTTGTCATGTCTGTCTGTCCGTCCGTATGTCACACCCTTTTTTCTCCGAAACTATTAGCATTACACTGTTCGAACTTTGTAAGTAATGTATTTTGTGAACCGCTATGAGGTTTTAACAAAAACCCCAAAAAAAGTAAATTATATTTCCTTTTTTTTTAGCCATTATTTTAATTTTGACTTTCGCTTGTTGGGATTAGGTGGTACTTACTCTGAAATTCTGAGGATCATACTTACCTACTATATTATTTTGGGCTAGTATATTCTTATGATCTTACTCAATTTGTGCTATGAAAACATAACAATTACGTCGCAAATTCAGCTTTTAATTGTCATTTTGTTTATAGAAAATTATGCCTCATTTGTGTTCTTTTGTAATAAAAGTATCCGCAGCATTTAATTGACGACCCATTTGTTGTAATCTTCGATCACATAGACTAATTTCTGTGATGTAATATTTGAGACGTTGGCAAGTACGCCAAGGGTTCCGGGTTCGATCCCCGGGCAGTACAAACATTTGTGTGCATGAACATGTCTGTTTTATCCGTCGTATACTCAATATTACTAGGTGGTAGACTCGATACTGAGTCGTCTAGGTAGGTACCACCGCAGTGCCAGATATCATCCCGTGAAACAGGAGTGTTATGCACTTTTGTGTTTCGGGATGAGGGCACTGTAGCTAGTGAAATTACCGGGTATAAGAGACCTAACATCTGTCGTCTCGGGTGACGGGCGCAGTGCGGCATTGATGGAGAATAATTATTGTCTATCAGTTGTTGGTTTCCTTTAATGCTGCTCTGTCATGGTCTGGCATACGCCAGAACGCCTAAACACTTACCATCAGGTGAACGACCTGACCGTCCTGTACACTTATAACATTAAAAAAAAAATTACTGGCTAATGCTTAGTTCGGGAGTAAATGGCGCTGTGTGAATGAATATATATTATAATTATTTATTTGAATTGAAAAAAGGTTGAACATCAAAACTTCTTTCAAACGTTCCTGTTCTCCAAGTGTACAGTGAAATGTTGCCATTCCAACACATATTTATTGTTCCCATGTAATTACCGTAATTCACAGCAAACGATGGAGGTGTTGCGACGGAATCTTACCGTACTTAATGGAAAGTCACTTTAGATCTACCGCAGGCGTGATGAGGAATTAATACACTATTTTAGAAAACATAACATATTATAATTTTGCCATTTCTTTACAGCCACATACTTACTTTATCTTTCTATCTCTTCAACCTATCGCATTTCTCTGCTGGACATAGCTCCCCCACTTTGTGCCAGATATCCCGGTCCTCAGCTTTCCTCATCCAGCCTCCACCTGCCACCTTTCGCAATCGTCGGTCCATCGGACCGGAGGGCGTCCTACGCTACGCTTGCCAATACGCGGTCTCCGCTCCAGAACTCGTCTGCTCCAACGGGCCTTGGTTTTGTAACATTTCTTTTCTTACTAAGGGAGAAAAAAGAGGGCTTAATCCCGGCATTACAAATATTTGTGTGCATGGACATGACTATATGTAATGGTCTGGGTGTTTCTAAGTATCTTTATTTTTCAAGAATCAGAATTAAGTTTTGTTCTTTACTTTGGTATTTCAAAAGCTTTTTAAGTTCATAGGCGCTTTTTGTAAGCCTAATTTGATTTTGATTCTTTTAACTATACATTTACAAAATAATTATGTATAAAATCGCTCGTGCTCGCACAACCTGAACTGGGCTTCCGTCAATAAAGCCAATGTTTGATTATCACGTTTATTGGCTTCCCAACTCAGTCATCTAAAGGTGATTGATTATCAGATCGGTCATTCTGTGCAATCACTTGACTGGTACTAATTGGTTAATGTCGTAAAACGAAGTCGTTACAAGTGTGCATTAAGCTGAACAGTTATTGAGCCGTGTTCCTAAACAAGTTTGCTACTAGAGTTGTCTAAAGTACTGTTAATTTACCACAAGTTGGCCTAAACTAAGCCCTCGAAATCGACTTTTGACTATTTTAAAGAAGACTTAAGCAGAGATATTTCCCATCGGAACGAAATATTTTAATAGGTAAACAAATACAAACAGACATGTACATGCACACAAATATGTTTTTAAAACATATTCTGTAAGGAAGATGAAATATTTGTAATATTAGGAAGTGAAAATACTTTAATATCATTATTCCAGTCTAATAACACATATTATACACTGCTGAATGAAGGTCCAATGATTTCACGCGAACCGGTCCCCAGCAGTCGACATGCATACCCGCCACCTTAACCTGGTCATTGGGACATCTTGTCGGTCAATAATAAGCATATCCCATTTATATTTTCCCAATACGTAGACGCCACTGGAGAACCACAGAGAAACCTATTTTTAAATATATATAAAACAGGACGTAAGAAGTTATACGCCTGACCATGATTGATGCAGTATTGAGGAATAATAATAACAGTTAGTAGTCATTACTTACACCTGGTAATTTTACTAGCTACAGTGCCCTCATCCCAAAACAAAGAAGTTCAAACTGTATTTCACGGAACGATATCTGGCACTGCGATGGTACCTACTAGATATCAAATCAAATATTATTTATTTTATTTAAAATCAATAAAAGTACATAGAAAGCTCAATTTCACATCATCATCATCATCATCATCAGCTCATTAAACGTCCCCACCGAGGGGCACGAGCCTACCCGTATAGGGTGATTAGGCCTTAGTCGTCCACGCGGGCCCAGTGCGGATTGGACGACTTCACACACAACCTTCGAATCTCTTCGCAGGCGTGCATGAAGGTTTCCTCACGATGTTTTCCTTCACCGTATGAGCGTCGGATAACGTACATATATTTTTCGAAATTCGAAAATACATTGGTACGTGTCGGGATTTGAACCACAGCCCTCCCGGTAGGAAGGCGACAGTCCACACCACTGAGCCACCGACGCTCACATGGGTCGACATAATTTACATTTGCCTGAACTAGGTAAACCTGTTTTTCAGGCGACTAAGTACCGAAACTACCACCTAGTAACTTAAAAAATATTATCAAAACTGTATTAAAAACGTTCAAACGATTCAACACAAGCTTACAGGAGCAAGTCAACCCTGAAATAGGTTGTTATTGTGTGACAACCGCCTCGGTGCGTACCGATAGTCCATTGTCCCGATTCTATTAGCTGGTGTGCGCCAGGGCGGTATACTGCGCCCTTTGTTGTTTACTAAAGCTTCACCAGTGGATATTGGGTGTTCGGTTGGTTTACTCACGGCTCAGTGAGGTAAACGCGGCTTGACAAGGTTTATAATAAAGCTGTGATTATATTATTTTTTTTCAAAAAATATAAAAAGTATTATGTGAGAATTAAGAAGACTATTTGTTAGTAAGAAACTTCAGTATACTTACGATTCTAAAAAAGGGATTACAAAGTAGTAGCTTAGGTGCTTATAAATTAGAAATTGCTAGTTAAATAAATAAATTATTAATACATTTATTTATTGACAAAAACATTTCAATTTATAAAGATTTACCCTAGTCCCCACACTAGGCTGAGCTTGTCCTGTGAGGAACATTGCTAGTTACATTAATTAATTTTACTGGCTTCCTTGATTACGATTCAATCGGGTTTACATCTACACCAAAGCATAGTTGAAATAAAGGTACACACATAATTAATCTCGTACCTACAATATTCATTTCCTATACTAATTGAATGCTAAAGAATACTATTATTTATTTGCAAAGCCAAAAACATTAATTAATTTGTACTGCTGTGTTGCCGCTCGATAGTCCACTAAAGATAGTTGGGCGAAAGCTATACTGTCGATAAGTCTATAGATAGTATACATGATTTTAGATGTCAATAATCGATAGTTCGGCAACACCGATTCATTGTACAGCAAGAATATCATCATCATCATCATCAGCTCATTAAACGTCCCCACCGAGGGGCACGAGCCTACCCGTATAGGGTGATTAGGCCTTATTCGTCCACGCGGGCCCAGTGCGGATTGGACGACTTCACACATAACCTTCGAATCTGGCAGGCAGGCGTGCATGAAGGTTGCCTCACGATGTTTTCCCTCACCGTTAGAGCGTCGGATAACGCACATATATTTTCGAAAATTCGAAAACATATTGGTACGTGTCGGGATTTGAACCTCAGCCCTACCAGTAGGAAGGCGACAGTCCACACTATTGCGCCACCGACGCTTTCATCATCATATTGTTTATCATTGTTTGCAAAGCCGAAATAATGTATCATTTTTAATAACTAATACACAAGCAACTGTCTGTAAAAGTCAGTGACTATGCATTCGTCTATAACTCTTATATGTCATCTTTCCATTCGTCTAGCATAGTGGCTAACAAGACAGCATTAGCCAGCCTTTGTGACGAGTAAACAGCCAGTAATCACGTATCGGATTTTCTCTGTGTAGATATACCAATTTGACCCGATGACTTTGTGGTTTCGACTCTATTGATACTGGCTTATGTAGTCATTTGGAAAATTGTGATGATATTATAATGATGTTCGCGGGTTTTATACCAATTAAAGTAATCATTAATTTGGATTAATAAAATGTGAGATATAATTAAATATTTCAATACTACAGTCATTAGACAATTGTAGTTTTGGCTCTGCAAAGGTTTTCTGAATTCAAGGAAGCAAAGATTACTGACCTATTATTACGACACATTTTTTAATCCTATTTTACTCCATTTTAGGATAACTGATTGGTTTACAAACCTGCAAGTTAAAGCTTATTATCAGTAAACTAAGCAATCGCTAGTCATAAAATAGGAAAAGTTCATACTTCCTCTGCTACTACTAAGACCCGACTTTAATTTTTGTGAAAAAAGACATATACAAATTACAAAATTGAACCATCCATCGTTATTACGAGTATAAACCTTCAGAAGTGATTTTATTTGAAAAAAAAACACAACTTCTTCAAATAGTAATTTATTTTGTTGATTCATGAATTTGATGAGAAAGCAAAATTTAATCTTCAAATCTCAATAGAAAATGTCGGTCTCATAAATATTCACAATTTTACAAACTGAATAGAAAATTTGATTTGAAACACCGATATTATCTTGGAACGTGCTCTTTCGATGAGTTGGCCATCTTCCCTGTTATTATCATTTATAATTTTATGAAAAGTTTAAAAATAATGCATAGCAAAGTTCCATGTTGTAATATCAAAATGTTTACAAAGCTACTAAAAACTTCTGGACAGATTTAAGATAATAGCGATATACACATATGTATTGCTCAACATATTAATAATGTTTTGTATATATCGGTATTGTTGTATGTTGATTTGTTAATGAGATGTTTTTTGTTATGATAACGAAGCATGTATGCCTATTAATGCAAATAAATGATTTATCTATCTATCTATGAAATTCATATAAGAATCAGCTAATTTTCCGGAAATAAAGCCAAACTATTTCGGGATTTCGTTGACCTCTGATTTTTACTTAACAACTTCAACTCCCATCCGCTTACTCCACCATCGTGTAAGGTTTACAGTCTGAACGGATGTTGTATTTTGTAGAACGTCATCTTAATTATTATTGTCTTTATGAAACCATTAAAATACCAATATTTCAGTTCGTTTTTCCGACAACAGGTAACATTTTAGGAAATCACCTTTCCTTATATACTAGAACTGACACACCTCTTTTAATAAAATTATAATAACGAAATTTATCCTTATCCTTCCAAACCCTGGAACCCCCTTAATTCATAATAAAGCCTCTAAGTCGGAGATACTTAAGGTCCCAAGGGAAATCTAAGGGAAGCCTTAATATATATGTAGAGGCGTTGTGGTAGCGTTTTGATTTGTTTATAAAAGTTTTAACAGAAGTTTGATGACAGTACTTGAACTTTTTGGTCGACAGATGAAGTGATCGGGCTTTGCAACACAAAATATTTCGTATTTTTTTCCGTAACTTGTCATATTTATTTTACGTTGTCGGTATTATATTGGTTCTTTGAAAGTCAAATTTTTACAAGGTAGACTTGATACTGAGTTATCTAGTAATAGTCGAGAAGTGTTTAGCACTTCTGTGTTTCAGGATGAGGGCACTGTAGCTAGCAAAAATATTGGGTATAAGAGACCTAACATCTGTCGCCTCGTTAGTCGGGCGCTGTGCGGAATTGATGTAGAATAATAACTGTCATTAGTTGTTGGTCTCAATCCGCTCTGTCATGGTCAGGCGTATCACTTACCATCAGGTGAGCATTCTGACCGTCCGATACAATTTGTAACATAACAAAGATACAACATTACAAGTTAAGTAAAAGCTTTGTAAGAAAAGAGTTTTCTTCCAATGTGGTTAGGCCATTACAGTCTGCATCACTTGATTGAATGAAAATAATGATGATTCCGTGATTCGGAGGGCACGTTAAGCCGTCGATCCCGGCTATTATCTTAGGATGGTAATCGTAAACACCCACCAATCCGCATTGGGTCCACGTAATGGTTTACGGCCCAATGAAGAAAGAAAGAAAGAAAAAAATCTTTATTCAAATAAATCTGTTACAGATACTTTTGAATCGTCAATTGTTATTATTATCATATTTTTTGTGACTCTACCACCGGTTCGGAATAAGTAGGATCTTCGAGAAGAGCCGGCAAGAAACTCGAGTTAATCTCCGCAGAGCTATACTGTGTGGGAAGGCTGTGTACTGTAGTGGAACCTTAAAGGCTGATAATTCAGATTGATAAAAATTCATTAATCTTATTAGTTATCAAATTTCCTGCCTTATTACGACGACCCATTTGGTGTAGCGATTGAGACGTCGGCGCAACACCAAGGGTTCCGGGTTCGATCTCCGGGAAGTACAAACATTTATGTGCATGAACATGTATGTTTGTAATGGTCTGGGTGTTTTCTATGTATAATATGTATGTATTTACAAAAAAATATATATAAGTATGTTTATCCGTTATTTAGTACCATAATACAGGCATCACGGTTAACTTGGGGCTAGATGGCCCTGTGTGATTGTCAGTGGATATTTATTTATTTGTTTATTAGTATAGTATTTGCATAAGTTTTGTGACTAAGAATTGTGTATGTTTTGTCATCAGAATGACTCGGATGATGATCAGTGCGCGCTCAGCGACAAATGGCAGTACGAGCGGAAATCAAGAAGGTGGTCCAGGGTCGTCGAAATCACACCACAGGCGCAAAGGAGGTTACAGGTACCTAAGATATGTGTATAGCAATCCATCATCTGCTTTTGAGAAAGACTTACTAGGTGGTAGACTCGGTACTGAGTCGTCTAGGTAGGTACCACCGCAGTGCCAGATATAATCATGTGAAACAGGAGTTTGCACTTGTGTGTTTCGGGATGAGGGCACTAACCTTAATTAGTGTTAACCCCAAACATAAGTTTAACCCTCTGAACACCAGGAATCCAAACACAATAAAAATCTTTTGTTTTTGACCTATTGATCTTTTTAACGCCAATGAAAATGAAAAAAGTCAATGAAAATATATTTAATTCAATTTAGGTCCATAAATAACACTTATGAATGTGAAATTTGATTCTACCACTGATTCGGACTGCTGTTGTCCACTGTGAAGAATCCAGCAAGAAACTCATATATGTGTTTATAAAAATAATAAATATTAATATAAATCAAAGTTCCTTTAATACAATCCCAATATGAAATAATGAGAGCGTCGGTGGCTCAATGGTGTCGACTGTCGCCTTCCTACCGGGAGGGCTGAGGTTTAAATCCCGACACGTACCAATGTATTTTGAATTTTCGAAATTATATGTACGTTATCCGACGCTCTTACGGTGAAGGAAAACATCGTAAGGAAACCTTCATGCAAGCCTGCGAAGAGATTTGAAGGTTGTGTCCAATCCGCACTGGGCCCGCGTGGACGACTAAGTCCTAATCACCCTATACGGGTAGGCTGGTGCCCTCGGTGGGGGCGTTTAATGAGCTGATGATGATGAAAATAATCAAAATTAATTATTTAAAATCACAAACTTCAAAAACGATACAGAACTAATAAAGTTTTACCCTTTGTGTAATGACTAATGAGTTTTAGCAACCTACCCAGACGACATAATAAAGTTCAGGAGTATTTATTCGCGTTACACTTTAACTCATTTGCTATTTAAAGCACTCTTTGCCAACACTCGAAATAACACAATTGTGTATGGGGACGACAGATTTATTAAACTTTAATCATGTAACTTTTGAAGTGCTTTATTTAACGCGCTTAAGTTTATATGTTACATGTTAAATTACTGTTAAACAAAAGCTTAATCTAAATTTGAAATTGTTTTCGAATTCGAAAATCTGAATTTGTTTTCGTTAACTCTATCGCTGTTAAAAGGAATGTCAAAGTAGTCTACTAGGCTGAACTAAACTCGGGGCGGTGTTGGCAGAAAATAATGACTACCTACTGTTATCAATTTCCAACAACACTGCATCTGTCACGGTCAGGGATATCACTTACCACCAGGTGAGCGCGCTGACCGTCCCGTTCACTTTGAATGCGTAGACCGATAGATCGCGGAGGCAGCTCTTAAATTTGAACGACCTATTTGGTGTTGCGGTTGAGATGTCGGCTGCAACACCTAGGGTTCGGGTTTGATCCCGCGCAGTACAAACATTTGTGTGCATGGACATATCTGTTTGTTATGGTCTGGGTGTTTTCTATGTATAATATGTATGTATTTACAAAGAAAAATTAAAGTATGTTTATCCGTTGTTTAGTACCCATAATACAGGCTTCATGCTTAACTTGGGGCTAGATGGCGCTGTGTGAGTCAGTTTATATTTATTTATATTTAAATAGTTATTCATGTGACGTCACAAGTTCAGTATAATCTGTGACACGGTTCGATGCCGGCCATTAAAGCACTCCACTTATCCATGGGTGAGAGCTTCTCTATAAACATGAATGGCTCCACTATAAACGGTAATGGCTATACCAGCTTTATCCATACAGAAACACGGTGTTACTAAGTGCACGCACTTGACGCATTTAGCAGTTACTTTAAGTCATGGTTGATTTTCTCAGGACGACAATTTCTTTTAATGACGACAACAACGTCAACGTTTGGATATTTCTTTATAAACACGTTTAAGTTGTCGTCGTCGAATGACGTTTAACTTTCAAAGGTAGATTTATAAACACAACAGTATTGATAATGATTACCAAATATTTGAAAAGAGTGACTACTGATTTTTTTGCCGGATTCTTATTAGATGAGAACAATATACTGAAATTTGATTTTTAGGGAACATAACGCAATAACTATCTTGTTATTCGGAGGCTATAGTTTTATTTTTGTAGAAATTACTACATATCATCATCATCATTACAGCCCAATATGTCCACTGCTGAACGAAGGCCTCCCCTAATGTTTCCCACGCGGACTCTAGCCGTTGATATCCATCCGCCACCTTAAAGACGTCCATCTGGTCGGGTTTTACATAACGTAACATACAAATTCAAAAACCATTTGTAAATTCTCTAATATGTGTCTCGTAATGCGATTCCGATGAAGAAAGACCAGAAATGTATCTTTATACTTTTTCACCGTACCTACTATTTGTAGCCAACCTCATCATCAGCTCATTATACGTCCCCACCGAGGGGCACGAGCTTACCCGTATGCGGTTGTATAGGCCTTAGTCGTCCACGTGGGCCCAGTTCGGATGGAATTTTTGAATCTCTTCGCAGACGTGCGCAGGTTTCCTTTCAATGTTTTTCTTCACCGTAAGAGCGTCGGATAACGCACATATAATTTCGAAACATATTGGTACGTGGTGGGATTTGAACCTGCGCCGATCGGAAAGCAACAGTCCACACCATTGAGCCACCGACGCACAATGTACGCAACCTACAACCAATTTATTTCTCTTTCATAGGTGATAGCAGCACGGGCGATAGCGGAGAGGGAAGCGCGGGAGGCGAGGGGGGAGCTCGAGGATGATGAGGACGAGACCCTGCCCACCATCAGGGTGGGGCTGGTGGACTCTGACGGTCAATATACAGACGTTGAACCGGACTTGTAAGTACCTACTGTAGTACCAAAATCTTAATGAGCATGATCAGCTTTAAGGTGACCAATCCGGTGCAAATTTGAGAAGTCGGCTGTTTGTATTGGTTTGGGTAAAATATAATATGTATGTTTTCACAAAAAGAAGTATAATTGATACGTTGTCTAGCACTTGATGCATACAGTGGCATACACTCCGTAATTATATGAAAATATCCAGTGCATACAATATGCATCGAGACAACCCGGAAAATCAACATATTAAATGGTTCCCACTTATTCGCCCATATTCATCTACAGATTTGAAACTAAAGGCGATCGGCTGTCATCAACAGCACTTTCACTTGACAATTGGACAAAAATGCAAATTATGTATTGTTTTTGCGATTAGTGTCACTCACTGTATGAATTTGCAAGTCTACGGAGAGTGGTAATGAAATATGCACTGGAATAAATTTACAATATTTATTTTCTAACTTATAATGATAAGTGAACAGAAACTTTTAAGAAATTGCCTCCGTTACTTAACCCTTTTCGAGAAACACATTGCTATCGCGATCTATCGAAGTATAGTGACACCTAGTGAGCATATAAAGAATTAAAATTAACATATATATTTTCTATTTTATGACAGCTGATGCCACTAAATTATTAAGAATATAATATTGTTATTTACAATTTAAAACAATTATACTATGGATGCTTATTTCCGAATATAAATGATCTTAACACTCACTTTGCATAATCTATGTGCACGTCTCTGGTTGTATAAGCTCCTTGCGTTTCATTTTCATATGATTGGGGTTAGATGGCGCTATGTGATCAATTATTTGCATTATTATTGCATCATTCATAAAACCGAAAAAAAAACGATCTATAGTTTGCCTTCACTTTTGGCAGTTTTGAATGTTTAAAAATTTTGGCGTTAAACAAATAGTTTTATTGTATAATACCATAAATCGTCTAGTAAATAGAAGAGAATAGATTATCATTTTTAATAAATAGGTAATTTATTTTTACTGATATTTATTTACACAAAAATTGTACAATATACAAAAAATATAGAATTTTACATAGAATTCGGTTTAATTAAAACAAAAACACTGGAACAACTCACAAACATATGATTGAATTCATATGTTTGTGAGTTGTTCCAGTGTTTTTGTTTCCTATTAATCAAACACGCAAAACACGATAAAGCTATCACTAATTGGATAACTTCATCTTACCGGAACACAAATAAATGCAGTTTCCGATTCCGAAAACAATAATCGTACTGACGAATGCAAGCAGAGGAAGTTTTAATTAATTTCACAAACCCAGGCGCCATTGCTAAAGCAATATTGAAAGGGCACCAGAGTTCCAAAACAGTTAACTGGCTGTCATTCACGGGTCGCTTGCATTTGCTATTTCGATATTTTTACGAAATTATTCTGCTCCTTCTTTCTAGTTTTGTGGCAATTGTCGTGTTTGCCATGATTCCGCTAATGTCACATGCAATAGGTAATTTCCATTTAATGAAATTATAGCTTTTGAAGACAGATGTACCTATACTAGGTGGAAGAATCGACCGTTTTTGACGTATAAAAGAACTACTAACCAGAAATCGTTCAAACTAAATTTCGTTGTTAGATTTCGTGGTAATGTAAATCATTTTTTTTTTTCGATTTTATCAATCCCATAGTTTAAAAATTTGAGGGGGGAGGACACATTTTTTTCAACTTTGGAAGTGTCTCTCGCGCAAACTATTGAATTTATAAAAAAAATGTATTAGAAAAATCCATATCATTTTTCAAGCCCTACACCATTGTGTATGGTATCATTATACCCCACACGGGGGGGAGGTTCGATGAAAAATTTTTGAGATTCAGTTGAATGTATGGGGGAACCCCAAAATATATAATTATTTTTTCAAGTTTCTTGTCAAAACATAATAGCGGTTCACAGAATACATATACTTACAAAGTTTGAATAGTGTACTGTTTATAGTTTCGGAGAAAAAAGGGGTTGTGTTATTCGGACGGACGGACAGACATACAGAAAGACTAGACGAATCTATAAGGGTTCCGTTTTTTGCCATTTGGCTACGGAACCCTAATAATGCGTGTGAACTGTCTACTCGTTTGCTTTTCAGTTTCATTCATTAACAATGTATATTGTGTTCTAATTACATGCCTTATTTAAATAAATATCAAATTACTATCAATATTCAAAACAGGAGAATACGATCAAAAATAATAAATAAATAAAAATAATCAATAAATATAACAATAGGGTAATAATAATGGAGCTAGTACAGTGTAAATCGACTTTCGTAGTCTTTCTATTTTCAAAGGACATTTGGAGGGCCCTTACAGTATTCTGAAAGGTCCTCTTCTAAAAATGCTTAGTGACCCTATTTCGTTCTGTAAATTCGTCCTAAAAAAGCATTAGACCGAGTAACTCGTTACTTGTAAATCTAGTTAAATGTTAGATTCGAAAAGAAATAAATGTTTGCAGTACATTAAAATAGGCTTTTTCTGAAAAATCGTAGATTTCAGATCACGTCTCTTCTACCAGGATAAACTGTATAATAGGTTTACCAATTCAAATAAAAAAAAATTATATTACTGAGATTGTTAATTCACCATCATCAGCACATTAAACGTACCCTACGAGGGGCACGAGTGTACAGTACGGAATTGCCGACTTCACGCACAACCTTTGAATCCCATCGCAGGCGTGCGCAGGTTCCTTCACGATGTTTTTCTTCACCGTAAGAACGTCTGATAAATGTATATATAATACAATATAATAATACATTTTAAATATCTTCGTACACTCCCACAGCGCCATCTAGCCCCAAACTAAGCATTAGCCTGTAAAATAGGTACTAAACAACTAAAAAACTTACTTTTATTGTAAATATATATTCGCCTTTTCTGGTACAAAAATGCTGACCCATCATTATAGTAGTACAGTTTTAAGAGATGCTGGTTACCGCCCTTCATCATCAGCTCATTAAACGTCCCCACCGAGGGGCACGAGCCTACCCGTATCGAGTGATTAGGCCTTAGTCGTCCACGCGGGCCCAGTGCGGATTGGACGACTTCACACACAACCTTCAAATCTCTTCGCAAGGCGTGCATGAAGGTTTCCTCACGATGTTTTCCTTCACGTAAGAGCGTCGGCTAACGTACATATATTTTTCGAAATCCGAAAATACATTGGTACGTGTCGGATTTTGAACCTCAGCCCTCCCGGTAGGAAGGCGACAATCCACACCACTGAGCCACCGACGCTCTCTGTTACCGTCCTTATGTTATAAGAAATCAAATCATATTTTTACAGCAATCGTTGAATTGCTATGGCCACCTCGCCAGTATTAAACTTATCAAAAGTATTTAGAAATGTTTCACCACATCATATATGGCTGCATACAAAAATGTTCCAATCATCAATTACGTCACCATCTATCACATTGTTAATTAAAACCAACGTGGATTCCCTACGTCATCGCAGCTACAATGGATCCCCTGTACAATGTACCACACAAGTGGTTGAAAATATTTCTAAATTTTTTCTAGTAAATTTAGAGAAAAGGACTAGTATTATGCGTTTATTTCTCTTTTGTTATCTTTTACTTTACAAGGTTTAATGCATTTTGGAAGTGATACAGGAACCCTGTACTGCACGCTAATAACTTTTTTGGTTACTTGAGGGGTAGAGTATAGTAGTAACCACAGATTTCCCAATACAAGAGATGGGGCAAGCCGCGTTTAAAGTGCGACAAATGTAAGCTCAACGGGCATACACTGGCTGCCAGTTTACGCTCTGTGAGACGAGTCAAGACGCATGAATATTAGAAGAAATTACCGTTTTTTTCCAAATGCCATCCTGTGCAATTGTAACATGCTATCATCGCAATGAATCAGTAAATTTACCAACTTAGCTTAATTTACTAACTTAGCAACTTACCAGTAAACTTTTCACAGGTAAGAACCGAAAAGAAATTGCGATACTGGGACTGCCTATAAACTTAGCGGCTTGTCCAGTCTAATTGTATATTCGGATGTCTGTGGTACTAACCGTTATTTATTTATCTATTACAATAATCTGGCAGACAAGGTCTTGTACATTTTGGAAGTGATACATTAACCCTGTAAGGGGACAGTAATGAATTATTAACACTTAAGATTGCTTTTTGGATATAATAGAAGTCTATACCTACTTTGTCTTTACCTACTTTATCTATATACATTTAACTCAATACGACAGAAATATGTTTAAGTAGTTCAGTAACGTAACCCATGAAAATTTTATGTTAAAGAAATTTTGACTTCAATTGTTAACAAAACGGGCTTGAAATCAGTGCGCTAATTAAAGACTCCATTGAAACGTTAACCACTTTTCTCACCGACAGTACCCCGGAACCTTTGAATTAAGAATTCAATCGGCCCTATCCTATCAATCAATATAGGCACAAAGAAATAATTAAGGGCCCATACATTGTTAGCGATAATCGACCAGTTATGGTAATGAGGCAACGGCGAGCCATCATTTAATTGGCTTTTGATTGCTTAAAGTGCTCGTCGTAAATGTTAATTAGTATTAGTGACATCGCAGCTGAAATGCACCTTTTAGACAAGTTTACAAGTACAAAGCGTTTTGAAGATACAATTTCTATTTAGAATATATGTGCGTTTTTTCTTGGATTTTCCCCTGCTTGGGCTAGACCACAAAGGCAATACAAACTATGAATTTTGATTCTTCTAAAATCTGATTAATTTTGATTCTTATGAAATCTTTAAAATATTACCTACATTAATTGATATAAAAAATGTCCCGTGATAAAGCTGCTGACGTCTCTAGTTCATCCATGATTAAACCAAATTCTACTAATGTAAGAACGCAAAGCGCATAGCTCAAACACATTATTTGTCAAATAAGTATTTTTTTTAAGCTTTATTTATTGAAAGGAGTTTTGTCATACAGTGACAATGTCACTCCCGTAAGGTTAACAAAAGGTACAATCATAACATTTAAAGTATTTAACAAAAAATATTGCAGTACATCTGCACCAGTATTCTGGCATCATCAGATAATGGAGAAGCCAAAATACTGTTACAGAGACCCACTTCATAGTTTCGAAAAAGTCTTTGGAAGGACTCGTTACGGGCACATTCAGTTAATATATGTGAAACATCTTCCAATACACCACAAACAGCACAGTTAGGCGTCTCAGTAAGACCCATTAGGTGTTTAAACTTATTTGACGGAATGTGTCCTGAACGCAGTCTCAATAGAATTACTATATAACTTCTATTTAAACATAATCAAATAAGTAGCACAGAAATACATTTTTGGGATAAAAAAATAAAGCCCTAAATATTTGAGGAAAAGCTTTTAATAATCCAACGAACGTAAAATCTATTTATTACATATAAATAAAATAGGAGTGCCCGTTTGTTATATTGAAATAAAAAATTTTTCTTCATGCATATTATATACGGTACATATGCGAAAATAACAACATTTAAACTTTTGTCTGTCTGTCTGTTTGTTCCGGGTTATCTCTGAAGCGACTGGATGGATTTGGATGGGACTTTGTTTTGGCAGGTAGCTGATGTAATAAGAAAAAACATAGGATACTTTTATTTTAGACAATACTTTTCGTTTCGGTAAAATAAGGCAGTGTTTCACCGCGCGGCGGCCTTGCGTCGCGTGACATAATGAAGCGATTTTATATTATGTTTTACTCCGGGACAATCTTATAACGGGTGTAATTCCACGGGGAACAGCTAGTACTATATATTAATAAACAAATAACGATCTCCAATCTTGCTATTGATTGATCAACACGATTGAGCCACAACAACCAGCGTCATTGTCAAGAGAAGTGGCACGCCGAGGGCTAACAATGACTATAATCAAGCTATTTGTTCTACTTACAACTGAGTACTATCCCTTCACCTATCAGGTTTCCATTTTGGATTGCTAAACCATAAGATATAATGATAGGCTATTAGGGAACGGTGTGGTGGTAGTATTAGCGGTTTTAGAAGCGGTAGCGTGAGCTATCGACGATAAAATTGGAATACAACAGAGGAAAAGCTACATAGATACGTCGTGTAAGGTGGACTGTCACTGAATTATGAGCTGCGAGTAGAACCTCTAGCGCTATATTCATATATACTATTATATTATGTTTATGTGGATCGATTTTTAAGAAAAAATCAATAAACCATCATCATCAGCTCATTAAACGTCCCCACCGAGGGGCATGAGCCTACCCGTATAGTTTGATTAGGCCTTAGTCGTCCACGCGGGTCCAGTGCCGGTTGGTCGACTTCACGCACAACCTTTGAATCTCTTCGCAGGCGTGCGCAGGTTTCCTAACGATGTTCTTTCACCGTAAGACCGTTGGATAAGTTACATATGTTTTTCGAAAATTCGAAATACATTGGTACGTGGCGGGATTTGAACCTCAGTCCTCCCTGTAGGAGGACGACATGGTATCAAAAAAGCTGTCAATTGATTAGGATATGTACGCGTTTAACTATTTTGCCTGCAACGATGCATCTGGCTGGTAGCGTGCAATTTATTTTACGAGTTAAGTTTCTTTGTAATTTTTAAAATTAGATAAATAACCGCATATAATCTACTGATCAACTTAGCCTGCATAGATTAATGGGGTTTCCTGAACTTTACATCTAATCCAGGTCGCCAGCCTTTTTATAAACCTGGGTGATTCACATATCTTTGACGCCACAACTTAAAAGTTAGAGACAATGGCTTGACTCTTGACTGTGTCGCGTTACCCGCTACCACTCGGACCCAACACCACACTGCATTGCGTCAAGTCAATAACCCACATAAAGGGCATTCAGTTTTTTAAGCGGAAAGCTCTAATGTAAGATTAATTACGGCAAGAGAAGAAACGCCAAACTAGTTTACACACAAAACAGTAGGAACGTAAACGAACATAACGACTTTTCTTTAGGCAATTAACGGCGGTAATTAAAGGGCTTGTTTGGCTTCTGAATTTGGAGCGGAAACTCGGGGTGGTTGTAGATTGTTTTCCCGAGAGATAGCAAGGTACACATACTGTATTCTTTCACGAAATGAAATTTTGGTTCGCGATGAGAACTGTTGTATATTATCTAAATATTATAATCTAAGGTGGCGCAGGCAGCGCCACATAACGCTAGCTACACAAAATATGTTGTGACGTCTCGCTTAGCCTTGTCTTTGGTCCCTGCCTGTCAAACTGTCTGTGGTCGTATTAATAATTGTAACTGGTGTGTACTAAACTAAAATATAAAGATATCAGGAAAATATAAATCTTTCATTTAATATAACATGGTAGCAGAGCGTAGTTACTCAAGAAAACTAAATTTAGAAGTGAATCAACAAAGATTAACAGTGATTAAAGAAATACGTTTGAGCGTCACTTCACCTGCACGTGGTGTCGAAAGAAATCGTAGAATTAAATAGGGGCATCCGTGAAGAAATTATATGAAAATGGCAAACCAAGCAAAAATTGAAGACATCATGATACCTGTTTTCGATGGTGCAAATTATTCCAGCTACAAATTGAGGTTATTAACATTATTGGAGTATAAGGAATGCAATGAACCGGCTACTAGCACCATGCCTGCAGTATACGAAAACACAAAGGAGTGGACAAAGAAGGATCTAAAAGCACGGACCATCATAATGAGTACTATATCTGACAAACAACTGGAATATGTATGTCAATGCAAAACAGCATACGAAATGGTAACAAGATTTGATAACATGTATTTGACTAAGTCGACGGCTATGCAAATAATTTGCAGAGGAAAAATTGAAGAAATAAAATTAAATGATTATAGTACTGTAGAAGATTTTTTTGTAAACTTTGAGAAGATAATAAATGAATACAAAGTGGCCGGAGGCCATCTAAGTGAATCTGAAAAGGTGAGATATATAATTAAGGCTTTACCACCAAACTATAGTTATATTGGAGACTTTATTGATGTTATACCAGAGGAGCAAAGGACAGTGGATTATGTACAGTCAAAAATAAGAGAAAAAAATATGAGTTGTAGTGACTCGAGCAAAAATAATATGAGTACATTTGCATTGAAGACTAAGGCTCAATGTTTTACTTGTGGAAGGACTGGCCATCTCAAGAAAGACTGCTGGTATGGTCAGAAGAAGAATAACCAAGTTCCAAGTTACAGAGGAGGGTATAAGTCAAATCGAGGACAGTTAGGACAACATAGAGGTTACAATGGAGGCAGATTTTTCAGAGGTTGGAGCCGAGGCAGAAGTCTAGGTCATTCCAGGAGTGAATCTTCAAATACTGTCCCATCTGAGTCTTGGACAGCACAAGTATGTAATTCAGAAATAAATCAGGTATGTAGTGAAATGAACAGTAACCAAGAAATTAATTGGCTTTTAGATAGTGGCTGTACAGACCATATAATAAATAATGATACATATTTTTGTAACTATGTAGATTTAAAACTTCCTATTGATGTAAAACTGCCAGATGGTAAAGTGTTAAAAGCAACTAAAGTAGGTAATGTCCAAATATATTTCAGAAACTATTATACCCTAAAACATGTAGATTTAAAGAATGTTTATTATGTCAAGGATATTAAACAAAATTTGTTAAGTTTTTCTAAAATAACTAAAACTTGCACCATAGTAGCAAAAAATGAAAGTGCAATAATTTATAATCAGTCTAGGGAAATAATTGTTGTTGCAGATAAAATAAATAACTTGTATTGCATAAAAAGTTATGTAAAAAACATTATTAAACCTGATTTTGTGTATGCACATTCTACTAAATTAACTCATAAAGAGAAATGGCATAGAGCACTTGGTCATGTAAATTTTCAATATCTCAATAAGATAATTAATAACAAATTAGTAACGGGTCTGCCCGATAGAATTGAAAGTACAGAAATGAAATGTTCAAATTGTATTCAAAGTAAAATGGCTAATGTACCTTTTGTAAACAATAGATCAAAGACTACAAAAATTTTACAGTTAGTACATACAGATTTAAATGGTCCACACAATACAACTGGTTATGGTGGAGAAAAATATTTCTTAACATTTATCGATGACTATAGTAAGTGTACCAGAATTTTCTGTATTAAAAGTAAGGCTGATGTTGCAAGTTGTTTTAAAGAGTTTGTAAATTTAGTAGAAAATAAATTTAATGAAAGGATCAAAAAATTACAGTGTGATAATGGTAAAGAATATTTAAATAAGGAGATTTATAATTTCATAAGACAAAAAGGTATTGAATTGTTGCCTTGTCCACCCTATGTCCATGAGCTGAATGGAGTTGCCGAAAGATATAATAGGTCTGTTATGGACATTGGTAGATGTTTAATGAGAGAAGCTAAAATTCATAGAAAGTATTGGCCTGAAGTAATTAAAACTGCAGCATATTTAAAAAATAGGACTATAGCGAATACTGTTGAGAGTAAAACTCCTTATGAGATATTTTTTGGTACAAAACCCAGTGTAGAACATTTAAAGATTTATGGAAGTAGAGTGTTTGTTAGAGTGCCAGAGGTTCTAAGAAGTAAATGGGATAATAAAGCCGAACTAGGTATTTTGGTAGGTTATAATGAAAACAGCTACAGAGTCCTTATAAATAACAAAATAATTAATGCTAGGCATGTACAGGTAGTTGAAGAAAATACAAAATTAATTTGCTTAGAAAGACAGGATAACAAAATTTAGAAATAAATGGAAATTTCAATGTATCAGGTGAATGCAAGAATAAAAATGAAAGTGATGAAAATTATACAGATGCAAGTGAGATAGATCCTAATAATGTCTGTGAAGACCATTTGGATAGTGATATTAAGTCTGTTAACCATAAAGATTTTGTCAATAGTAATAATAAGCATTTAGAATTACCAAAAAGAAAAAGAACTCCAACTGTTAGGTATGGTAATCCAGTATCACATTATATATATGTAAATCACATTGATGCAAATGTACCAAATACTTTTGAGGAGGCGCTGAACTCCCCTGATTGTAAACAATGGAAATTGGCAATGGATTCAGAAATAAACAGTTTAAATAAAAATAATACTTGGAAAATTGTCGACAGACCATTAAATAAAAGGGTAATTGATGTCAAATGGATCTTTAAAAGGAAAAGTAATGATGTATATAAAGCTAGATTGGTTGTACGAGGATTTCAGCAAAAGATTATAATGAAAATGTTTATTCACCAGTAGGTAAAATGCAAACGTTAAAAATTTTATTATCATATTGTTGTAAAATTAATTTATTTATTGAACAAATGGATGTTGAGACAGCTTTTTTAAATGGTTATGTAAAGTCAGAGGTGTACATAAATCAGCCAACTGGCTATGAAACTGGAAACAATAAAGTTTATAAATTACAAAAAGCTTTGTATGGTCTCAAAGAAAGCCCTAGAGTGTGGTATGATTGCTTTGATAAGTTTATTAAAAGGTTAAATTTCGTTAGAAGTAACTATGATTACTGTCTATATGTAAATAGAGCAAACAAAGATCCAATATATATATTAATATTTGTAGATGATTTTCTAATTTGTTGCAGAGATAAAAAACAGCTTATCAGAAAGATTTGCTATGAAAGATTTAGGAAAAATTAAGAGTTATATTGGGATAGATATTGATTACAGTAATAATAAAATGACCTTAAGTCAAACAAAATATATTGAATCTTTGGCGGCAAAATATGATTTAGATAATGCTAAGCTATATGATACACCCATGGAAACAAATTTAAAACTAGAACCAGCTAATGAAGTAGATGACACATTAAAGTACAGAAATATAATAGGTGAATTATTGTATATTAGCACAGGCACAAGGCCAGATATTGCCTTCAGTGTAAATTATTTAAGTCGATTCCAAAGTTGTTACAATCAAACACATTACAAATATGCGATGAGAATATTAAAATATCTGTATAAAACTAAAGATCTAAAGTTGACATATTATAGTAATAGTAATGCTGAAACATTGGATTGTATGGTAGATTCAGACTATGCAGGAGATAATGTTGATAGAAAATCTACATCTGGATTTATAATTAGATTGTTTGGGAACTTAATATTTTGGAAAACTCATAAACAAAATACTGTAACAAAATGTTCAACTTTTGCAGAATACATTGCTATGTCAGAGGCAGTAACTGAAGTACTTTTTATAAGAAATTTATTATGTGAATCATTTAATGTTAGTTTCCCTGAACCTATAAAATTGTATGAAGATAACTCGGGTGCAATCGCAATTGCTAAATATGGTAATTTTACTAAAAACTCAAAGCACATTGAAGTGCAGTACCATTATATAAATGAAAACTATGAAAAGGGTGTAATTAATATTATAAAAATTGATACAAAGTGTAACTTAGCAGATATGTTAACTAAAAGTGTAAATAGGTCAAAATTTTTGAAAAATAGATTTGGATTTGGATTAATTTAGTATAGGTACTTATATACATTTGGTTGAAAGTGTTATGTTTTAAAACAGTTATACTTACACTTTGTTAAAATATTGATAATGTTATATGATACAATAATTTAGGTGTTTAAATTAGGTTTATAATAGTGTCATGTTAACTGCTAAAAGTAATATTAGAATTCATACTACTACCCTAGACAGGTTTTAATGGTAATATTATTTGTCAGGTAAAGATTTAGATTATAAATTTAAGGAGGCGTGTTGTAATATTATCTAAATATTATAATCTAAGGTGGCGCAGGCAGCGCCACATAACGCTAGCTACACAAAATATGTTGTGACGTCTCGCTTAGCCTTGTCTTTGGTCCCTGCCTGTCAAACTGTCTGTGGTCGTATTAATAATTGTAACTGGTGTGTACTAAACTAAAATATAAAGATATCAGGAAAATATAAATCTTTCATTTAATATAACAAGAACAATGCAGTAGATTCCAGGGTCAGTCTTGGCTGGTGCCCTTTGACACTCGTTGCAGCTCGTGGCAGTTCACTGCCTGACTTAAAGCGTACTTGGCTGAAGAAGGCTCTAAGTAAAAGGTTTTACCATACAGTGTAATTTGCTTGGAAGGCGGAGTAATGATAGCAGTACCTAAAAAGGATAATAAGGGAACGTATAACTAAGTTGTTTCTTACTAGGTGGTAGATTTGATACTGAATCTCTAGGCCGGGCATCGTCCCATGAAACAGGAGTGTTATGCACTTTTATGTTTCGGGCTTAGGGCACTGTAGCTAGTAAAATTACCGGGTATAAGAGACCTAACATGTCTAAAGTCATGTCTACCACCAAGTGAGCACACTGACCGTCCCGTTCACTTACTTAATAAAATATAAAAGAAATATTCTATCACCGCCACTTATTTTATTTCTATTTATTTATTTAGGACATTTTACAAGACATACACTTATTACATTTTCAATATGACACGTAAGCGATACAAACAAATAGTGATGCCTTAATTACAAACTGCCACGACAAGGACAGCTGACATGGAAGCAGTTTTGCAAATTGGATAACATATTTAAAAATACTTAAAAAATTAAACTTATTTCTAACGAGGAAAACTGTATTAAATTATGTTCTACAAATACCTCTGAAGCAATAAAATAGGAAACATTTTTACTGAACATTGTTACAAAACACAGCTCAATCTAGCGCTAACTCTGATTGCTGAGGTGACTAGTCGTCCCCGCTAACTAAGCGCCAACTAAGCGCTGATGCGTGAACGACTCTCGTTAAAACTTGTCCCAACGAGGTAAAACTCAACTGGCAAGTGTCTCGTAAAGATAAAGGATTGCTGTTGCAAAATAACTACGAATGCAAGCGGACCTAGCATAACTTTACGTACTCGTATCCAAAAGCGACTTCATTCAATTGAAATTCTATTTGAACTGGCGTGAAAGTATGAATTTACGATATGATAATACGTGACAAAGTCAGAAAATCACGAAATCATCTTTAAATTCAGACAATCAGGTCTGCAATGTGCTAAAAACACTGGGTAAAACTCAAAGTTACTTTCACTTTGTGGTCTCTCCGCGGGATTCGAACCTGACTCACCCGTTGTAAGTTACCTTATTGTTCTACCGGGAACCGAATCCGAGACTCAATTTACCGTTATATGTCACCTTGCATGTGGTAATGGACCATGAAATGCAGAACCAGTTATACCTTAACTAGCAAAACTGGTTGTAGACGTTAGAATACAATGTATTTGATGTTGTTTATATACAGAGCGTTTCGTGTGACAATGTTACATATTTAATGGCTGTTGGATTCGTTTTTTCTAAGTTTGCAAGTAAACAGACAGCCTGACTTCATCACTTGACATGTTATTAATAATAATCAGGTGCAATCAGTATCCGCCGGGCAGCTTGTCCCGTGCTCCGGGGAACTCTCTGGTCTTTGCATTCGTCTCACCGTTGGTGGGCGAAGTGAACCCCATGTGGACCAGATCCCCACCTCTCGCTTGCCTTCATTAGCCGTCGGGAGTGAGTCGCTAGAGCTATATGCTCGGGGGTGGAAGTGTCTAATAACGTAATAGCGAGGAAACCCACTCCGAGTGACTTGCGTAGTTACTCGCGAAGGTGAAATCGGTGCCGCACCTCTCGACACCCCTAGCCGCGAGCGCCCATGTTGCCCCCTGTCGCTCCACTGCAGGCAACCATTAGGGGGCCCATCTAGCCACGGCGAGTCACCGCCTGTCTCTATTTTACTGTGAGACTAGTTTAATGACACGTCCGTAACCTCCCCCATAGCCCAGATATCCAGTCCACCAAAACCCAATTCCATAGCTCAATATAGTAGTTTCCATATGGAAATGTAAATATATATGTATAATAGCCTTTACACCTGACGGAGGCCATCATGGGTTGTATCCACAGATATCCGAATATACAATTAGACTGGACAAGCCGCCAAGTTTATAGGCAGTCCCAGTGTCGCATATTTCTTGGTAAATTTACTGATTCATTGCGATGATGGCATGTTACAATTGCACAGGATGGCATTTTGGAAAAAAACGGTAATTTCTTCTAATATTCGTGTCTTGACTCGTCTCACAGAGCGTAAACTGGCAGCCAGTGTATGCTCGTTGAGCTTACATTTGTCGCACTTTAAACGCGGCTTGCCCCATCTCCTGTATTAGGAAATCTGTGGTTGTATCATATTGTGCATTCTGTGATGGCATCCGCCACGTGTAACACTTAAAAAGATTAAACATTCGAAAAAAGGCCTCTGTGCTGTTGGCTTCGGCCCCACACATGCCTTCCAAAGGACCGGGCCATTTTTTGGCCCGTGAACCTTAAGGATTTCGAAAACATAATAATAACTATCCATTGATACACACAGCGTCACCTAGCCCCATGGCATAAGCCTGTAATATGGGTTCTAAACAACGGATAAAAAAACTTATATACTTTATTGTATGTACATACATATGATACAAAGAAACACCCAGACCAATACAAAACAGACTTACAATCCCCTGGCAGTACAGACACTTGTGTGCATCGATATATCTATTTGACGACCTATTTGGTGTTGCGGTTGCGAGGTCGGCCGCAACACCAAGGGTTCCGGGTTCGATCCCCGGGCAATACAAACATTTGTGTGCATTAACATGTCTGTTTGTAATGATCTTCTATGTATAATATGTATGTATTTACAAAAATAAAATGTATATATGTATGTTTATCCGTTGTTTAATACCCATAATACTGGCTTCACGCTTAACTTGGGGCTAGATGGCGCTGTGTGAATGTCAGTAGATATTTATTTATTATTTGTATTTGCATATGTAGAATATGTATGTATTTACAAAAACAAATTATATAAGTATGTTTATCAGTTGTTTAGCATCCAAACTACAAGCTCCTTGATATGGCGCTGTGTGAATGTCAGGGGATATGTATGTACATATTTAAAAAAAATGGTTGAGTAGCTGGCTATATGTATTTATTGTGCAAGTTATTAAAGGAAAGAATGTTTATTGTACCATATTATACTTTTGTATTGTTTAAATATTGTTATAAAACGCTTATAAATTTTGCGAACTGTACCGAAACTTATTAAGCAAACTGACGTCGTTACAGTTTTACACAAATTGGCATTGAGCGTTGAGCACGAAGTCTTAATAAACGCACCCCTGCATAAAAGAAAGGGAAACCCAAATTCCCAAGTTGTTGGCCGTGAAATCTAATGGAATAATTCGTTGTTAATTAACTTGGAGTTTTCCTAACTTGCCACTCAGGTTCGTGGGCCGGGGCCGTGTAAGAGCTGAGAGATTTTGTTTTCAGAGCTAATTGAAAATGAAAAAATAAATATCCTTATGCTCGCAATGGAGCGAGCTATGCTCGGGGTCTCTCTTAGGGATAAGATCAGAAATGATTTAATCCTTAAGAGAACTAAAGTTACCGACATAGCCCGCCGGATCAGCAAGTTGAAGTGGCAGTGGGCTGGACACGTATGTCGCAGAACCGATGGCCGTTGGAGCACACGAGTTCTGGAGTGGAGACTGCGTTTTGGCAAGCGTAGCGTAGGACGCCCTCCGGCCCGATGGACCGACGACTTGCGCAAGATCGCTGGTGGAGGCTGGATGAGAAAAGCGTTAAATACACGGGGATTTCTAACACTTACTAAGCATTTAGCCTGTAAAACGTCAACCAAAAGAGCTTGCGGTTCATGTTGTTGTTTTTTTATCTTTATCTGTCTGTCAGTCCGTCTGTTTGTTCCGAGTAATCTCTGAAACGGCTGGATGGATTCGAACGGCACTTTTTTGGCAGGTAGCTGATGTAACAAGGAAAAACATAGGTTACTTTTATTTCAGAAAGGTTTTTGTTTTAGTAAAATCAATCAATATTTTACCGCGCGTACCGTGAGATGCGCGCTTTGATGTTTTGTTTTACTGTGGGAGAATAACTTATTGGGCGGGTGATAACGCGGGGAACAGCTAGTCCGAAATAAAATAAGAAATTGCTTAAAACTAATAAGCTATAGTAATCACAGACTACTATAGCTTATTATTAGCTATAGTCTGTGATTACTATAGCTTATTAGTTTTAAGCAATTTCTTATTTTATTTCGGACTAGCTGTTCCCCGCGTTATCACCCGCCCAATAAGTTATTCTCCCACAGTTAAACAAAACATCAAAGCGCGCATCTCACGGTACGCGCGGTAAAATATTGATTGATTTTTACTAAAACAAAAACCTATTTTCTGAAATAAAAGTAACCTATGTTTTTCCTTGTTACATCAGCTACCTGCCAAAAAAGTGCCGTTCGAATCCATCCAGCCGTTTCAGAGATTACTCGGAACAAACAGACGGACTGACAGACAGACAAATATTTAAAAAATGAAATTTTGGTGTGTGCTCCGTATATCATATGCATGATGTAAAAAACGGTTATTTCATTATTACAAACAGACACCAGAATTTTATTTATATGTAATAGATTGCACATTGTAGGTTTTAGGTGATTGCAAGTTTTCGATGACTTACGAATTGATGATTAGGCGAATTTATTTCATAAAAAATCATTTTACAAATATCGATAATTGAGTATATCTACATAACTTAATTGAATTCTTTATATAGAATCCGACGCTATCTTATAAACCGCATCTTCTTTTAACACTAAAAATTTCATACTATTACCTACAAACGGTCATTAGCTTCCTTATTCTTAATCGAGTTACCGCGTACCGGTATCCCGTAGAAACGTGTAATTAGAATCAAGAACCTCATTATAACGTCCCAAAATTAATAGACTGGTCATTCAAAAATGCAACTAATTTATATGGGAACATAACATCAAATAAGTAAACAAACAACAAACACGTCATATTTTGGCAAATAAATGTACTTATGCAGTAGCTGATTCCTCACCCATAATTTCAAATGAGACGACAATGTCATTGAATACAGTCTTAGATAAAAAAATCTTCTAAATAGATGTGTAATCTACCATTACGTCAGTTGGGCAGAATAGGGATGATGAAATTTTTTTTTCTGTTATTATATCGATGGACCGCAAAATAATAGACACATTGGTAAAAAAAATACTCCGTTAACATTAAAACTCACAGAGATTTTCCAATTCTAAAAACACATGAATGGACTTTCCCAAAAACGCTTAATAAAAATGGCTACCTAGTTATGACGTCACGCATCAGTAATTAGTACGCATAGTTCGTGAATTTTGTACTACAACTATATTAAATGTTGCGTTTACTAAAACGGTTTCATAGCAAAAGTCGCTTTAAATTATATGTGTTATCCTTTTGTTAACAATTTTTTGACAATTAATGTACTTTAAAAATGGACTTGCCCATCTAACTTTGAAGACTAATAAAATCATAAAACATGAGTTTTTGAGCTGAGCTGATTACTATCACATCGTTATATTTAACCCAGATTTGTAATTATATGAAATAGTTCTTACGATTTCTGGACCCAGTCATCATGCCTATTTTCATTCATAATCACGTCGCTCGCTTCATGTCTTAATGACAGTAATGTGCTCGTGCTTTTGATTATGTACTCTTTCTATGACGCGTTGATGTCAACATTTTAATGAATAATTTTACGTTTTAAATATAATAATAACTATGTGTATGTGTCACAGGGCTCGGTCATCTTGTGGTCGACGTTGTTTCGTGATTGTTCTGTCTTATTTGTGATTGCTCTAAGTAGTTTATTGTGTCTCTACCCATTTATTTGACGACCCATTTGGTGTTGCGGTTGAGAGGTCGGCTGCAACACTAAGGGTTCCGGGTTCGATCCTCGGGCAGTACAAACATTTGTGTGCATGAACATGTCTGTTTGTAATGGTCTGGGTGTTTTCTATGTATAATATGTATGTATTTACAAAAACAAATGTATATGAGTATATTTATCCGTTGTTTAGTACCCATAATACAGGCTTCACGCTTAACTTGGGGCTAGATGGCGCTGCGTGAATGTCAGTGGATATTTATTTATTTATTATTATTATTTATTATCTTATTTAAAAAGCACGTGTGTGTGTGCACTTTATTTTAGATATTCAATATATAATCGATATACTTACTGAGAGCTATTCAACCTATTGATCGCTAGGAATCCAGACACCATAGAAAATGTATTGTTTCTGACGACAAAACTTGTTCTTAGCGTTCAAATTTTTTGCCAAATTGCGTCCTAAATACCCCTCGTTGTTCCAGATTACCAATACCCGGCCAGCAAATACAGTTACCAAGCGACAAAGAAGATGAAGAAGACACGGGCACCCGTTTCCGAAGAACGGGCTCGGAGCGTCTGCGAGACGGTGCCAAAGCGTTACTGCGCCGGGTGGAGTCTTTGAAAACGCGGAGAAGAAAGCGGCAGAACAGAACTGAAGTTATCGTCTCCTCACCTCACTTTCTGGACGTGCAAACCGACAGATATCCCGACTTGAACTATATAGATATGACACCTACCACTCCAACGGCGTTTCCCTTTCCAGACTTCAATTCTCCAGCACATGCGCCAGCTATTAGAACGCAACCACCGTCTCCTATGACGGTCATGCCTCCATCACCTATAGCTCCGTTGGAGCAATCCTTTATCCTGAATCCTCCGTTTGGGGATGATAGCTCGAGTTATGCCTCTGATGGTAGTATGGGGTCGAGTAATAAGAGTTCAAAATCCAAATTAGGGAGGGCGAAGAGGATATTTCATAGAGGTGTCAAGAATGATGATTCGAGCGCGTTGAGTGACTCGGAATGTCAGCCAGCTAGTTGGAGACACAATTATTATAAGGATCATAATACACATCACAATACTGAGGTAAGTAATAAATCACTTTTATCCTTATTTTACATTGTAAAGCCAAAATTTACTATCTTGACTCCTAAGCATTGCGATTCGCATTAATTGGATCAAAACTTCTTCTATGGATGAAATGGCGTAAATAGTAATTGTTTATTATTCTCCGGCGTTTCTATGATGCAATAGTAACTGAAAGTAACTGAAATAATAAAATAACCCGAATCCCTTAACTTAGATCTGATTCAATAAAAAAGGCACATGCTGAATGGGTCAAATTACTTTGGACATCGTAGCACAGAGGTGTGTGATCTTGTTAATTTTTTTTTTATATTTCTCTATTTTGTTTAATACATTTTGTTCTGTTTTGTTATGTTTGTGTTGCAATGTCTAAAAATTATAAATTATTTCTTTCTTTCTTTGTAAAAACAAACACATTATAAATGTATTACTTGTAATGGCAATTAGCGTCAGCAATTTGTTGTTAAATCAGTAAGCTCATAGCAGAACATTATGGTTAGAAACTGCCACTGAAAGACCCTATTAATCTCAATATCTTCCTTTCTTAATCTATTTTGACGAAGGTTTTTATTATTAACTCAATTGAAACCCAAATTACGAACCAGTATCTAGTTACCTAGACATGCTAAGAGCAGGCGTGCATGCATTTAAATTTGCATTTTTTTCCCATAATATTAAATATAATAAAATATATAACTCGTTTGTCCAATTGTCCAAAAATATGACATGTTTTTAACTATTACTTCACCTCAAAATGTATCGTCTCATTTTATACATTTCAGGTTTACGTGGAACCTCCTTCTCCGGTGGAGCTGAAGCCAGACCCTGAAGTCCTGCGGGAGGTGCAGAAGTCTCCAGGACACACTGCGCACCGGCGGCAAGCCATCAGAACAAGTTCACTTAACCTGGGGAAGGATGGACAGAAGTAAGTTTTCATTTTGAGTCTCAAATACATTTAAGGCTCCTAGAGAAAGTTCCTTACTGTAGAATCATTTACGTGCATTGACATATCTGTTTATATTGGTCTGAGTGTTTTCTACACGCGGTGAAAACATCGTGAGGAAATCTGCGCACGCCTGCGAAGATATTCAAGTCGGCCAATCCGCACTGGGCCCGCGTGGACGACTAAGGCCTTTACACCCTTTAGCTTATATACGACCCCACCGTGGGGCAAGATTCCCTCGTATATGAGTAATGTTGATGAATATTACGTTTTTTAAGAATAATTAGTTTTTTATCAAAGTTAATTATTCTTTGTTATAAAAGTACCTTTATGCAATATAAGAAACGAGCGAGCATTATAAAAGCCAGACAGAGGCATTAGTTAGATTATAGCTGACCTCAGCGTTATATCTAGAATGAAATGTGATAATAGTCTAAGAATTGTCTTCTTCGTAATTTTCAAAAGAAAAATGACTTCTACGGTATATTTATTTAATCTGTGCTTCTACTGTTTTGATGAATATATAGTGATAATAATCACGACCGATTGTTTGAGTGAGTATATTAGTGAAAGAAAACTTATACGTTGCGGTATCTTTTTAGACAGAGGAAACGTGTTGATTTGGATCATGGAATATTAATATTTTACAATATTTATCTAATTTAAACTGCACTGTTCTTTACTGAAAACCTAAAAGTAATGATTTTCAATTAGGAGATCAACCAATTTTACGTTGATGGTTTCCAATGTACAATTTTTTTCGCGTATTTCTACCTGTTATTGTGAGACGGAAAAGAATTGACCAACCCATCCCTAGTTGAAGAGTGATGTCACGTCACTTATATCTCTCTCTTGACATCAGCATTGTATGCGAGAAACAGTCATATTGTAGCACTGAGATTTAATTTATTAATACATGTTATTTAAACTTAAAGAATTATTTAATATTATAGACACAGAATCCCTTGCTTACAAATATCTTTAAAGCCGTGACACTGAGACAAACCTTCAAGTACACTTAGCAAGTTTATAAACGGTGAACTGAAGTTAATCTGTCGGTATTGACGATTATAATTCAATTCAAACTTAACTGATAGTTTGAGTGGGAACAAATGCGGTGTACAAATATTAATATTGGTACATATATTGGTGTGTTGCTACAAATATTAGGAACTTGGGAGTCAACGTCATGAGGCTCAAGCTCATCTTTATAATAATAAATAATTATTGGTTTCTTTGTTAACTCACTCTACGCATTTAATAATACAATAAACTAAATAAATTGGAGAAGAGTTTTGGAGTGAAGACCGCGTCTTGGCAAGAGTAGCGTAGGACCTCCAGCCCGATGGACCAACGACTTGCGAAAGGTTTTTAGGTGGAGGCTGGATGAGAAAAACGAGGGACTGGGATATCTGGCGCAAAATGGGGGAGACCTATGCCAGCAGTGGACTACGATACGTTGAACAGAGTAGAGTAATAACTAAAATACCACATTCAATATCAAAGTCATACTCTGTCTTTTTTTAAATATTTTTATAGCCTATTTATTTTTTAAAAGTCCTGAAATCACGCTGTGTACACCGTCTCTGGGCTACAGTCCTGTCCAGTGAATTGTTTCCTTTTAATGTGTTTCATGTAAAGACTGTATCCTGTTTGTGTACCATACATAAATAAAGCAATTCTGACATTCATCATCATCATCTCATTAAACGTCCCCACCGAGGGGCACGAGCCTACCCGTATAGGGTGATTAGGCCTTAGTCGTCCACGCGGGCCCAGTGCGGATTGGACGACTTCACACACAACCTTCGAATCTCTTCGCAGGCGTGCATGAAGGTTTCCTCACGATGTTTTCCTTCACCGTTAGAGCGTCGGATAACGTACATATATTTTCGAAAATTCGAAAACACATTGGTACGTGTCGGGATTTGAACCTCAGCCCTCCCGGTAGGAAGGCGACAGTCCACACCATTGAGCCACCGACGCTCTATTCTGACATTCAAACGAATTAATAACTCCGCTTCACACCAGTGTAGAAGCGTTGGCCATATTTGAAAGTCCGTCATTTGCGTTAACTAATTACCGGTACCTTCATTAACCCAAACAAGAGTTTCCCTAGCTAATGTGTTCTGCGTACGCTGATGGCCGAAGTATAGCGCCGACGCTTTTGTAGAATTGCCGTGTTTACGGTTACATTTTGCGAATTAGTTTTTATAAATTATCGTCTATTTGTTGTTTGAACGCATTGAACGCCATTTATACACAATAGAAAATCTATTGTGTCTGGCGCCTTTAGACGTCATTGGCGGTGAAAGGGTTAATTTAGAATTTAATTATTTTAGCAACGATTAACGTATTTTGTGTTAAATATTTGATATAGTAAAAAATATCGTCTAATTTTAATTTTCCTTAGTTGCATACAAAACATTTGAACAGTGTTATTTAGTATGCAACTAGGAAATTAGATTTTTTAATGCTTTAAAATTTAGATATTTCCGAAGATTTTAAAATCAGTGTGTATATAGTTTAACTAATATTAGTAGAGTTAGCAAAGGAAGATATATACAGTGACTTATAATATAACGGAGTTGGTGATCTTATTAATGGGACTGATGCTAATGTTAGAGATTCTAGTGAAAGCAGTGAGTGATCTAAAAGTGAGTGATGTGATGAAACATTTCAGAAAAAGACAAAAAGTTTGTTTTCAAATAAATGTGTCGGTGAAATTGAAACGTGACGTTACTGAGTGTGTTGAAATATGAAGATTAAAGAACAAATTGTTGGCTGGAGCAGTAGGTAACTTATGTGCTGTTGTTATTGTGAGCTAACTTTACAATTAATCTTGTCCTGATTTAAATCAGGACAAGATTAATAATATTAATTTGGATGACTTTATTTTGTGTAATTAATTTTGATGACTCGTTTGTGTAATTAATTTATAAATTTTATTTAGTTCTTAAGGTCATATGCCTATGGCGAATCATGGCTGTTCCTTTAATCATTAACCAACCCTGTATTACCCATGTTTATGAATTATGAATTATTATTATTATTATTAAAGAATTATTAATTATAAATATTAAGATTAATAATTACAATTAATCTTGTCCTGATTTAAATCAGGACAAGATTAATTGTAAGACGATTATGCTATGGCATCTATCGGGTAAAATTTACCGCCAACAATATTCTTTTTTTTTACTTATTTATTTATATCTTTCTTTCATTATCATCATTACAACCTAAAACGTCCACCGGTGAACGAAGACCTCCCCTAATGATTTCCACGCGGGCCAATCCCTAGCAGTTGACATCCATCTCCTACCCGCCACCTTAACCAGGTCATCAGTCCATCTGGTCGGGGGTCGATCTTTCTAAATCCTATCCTAATCAACCTACCGCAGTCCACTGCTGGACATAGGTCTCCCCCATTTTGCGCCCGATGTCCCGGTCCTCCGCTTTTCTCATCCAGCCTCCGCCAGCGTACTTTTGCAAATCGTCGGTCCATCGAGCCGGAGGGCGTCCTACGCTACGCTTGCCGAGACGCGGTCTCCACTCAAGAACTCGTCTGATTTCTTAATAGTCTTATACAAATAGACACACCCATGCATACATTTTATTAATATTCTTACTACACGCGGATTAAACCTGGATCCTTTTGTGTGGTATCTGACGTCTCTTTACACTGCATAAGTCTTTAGTAAAATGACGTACAAAGTATGAATACTTTGTATATTTTCGACATCAGTTATTCCGTTACATTTAATTATTTTATGAACAGTTAGTTTATTAGTCATAGGCTATAAAACTGGTCAATTAATGTTATACGAGTAGAAAAGCTTGTTTATATAATAAAGAAACGGGTATGTGACTTTAACAAATTTAGATTATCTTACTGTAAATGAAATTACAAATTATAAAATGCATTACAAAAAGATATAAGTTTAAAGTAAAAATCTTAATTATTTTAATTTAAAATTAAATTAATAAAAAAAAAAGTTAGTTTATTGTTTATCTAAGAGCAAACCCATAAAACTTAATGCTAATATATTAAAGTTTAACCCTTTGCCTGCCAATGACGTCTTAAGGCGCCAGACACAATAGATCTATCGTGTCTGAATTTCAGCGTTCAATGGGTTAAAATAATTAAACTGATGTACGAGTATTTCCAACTAATGGTAGCTTCATTTGACAAACAAAGGAGCATTACTCGCATTAATTTTTGAATTAAATTTGTAAGAAAGGAGTTATATATAGAACGTCAAAATTATTGTATTCTACTTAGGCTTACCATTATCATCAGCCTATAAACTCCCACTGCAGGAACAGGCCTTCACACACAACATAGCTACGGGGAGATTGATCCGTAACCCACCACGCGGGCCCAGTGCGGATCGGCGCGTGTAATAGCGACTACTATCCTAAGTAACTTAGACTTCAGAATCAACACTAAATAAGTCAAAATTAAAAAATATTTTTTTCTATCTCCAGATTCAGAGACCGAAGTCTGAAGAGAGATAAGTCAGCGTCACGGAGTTCAGAGCTCGAAGGCAGCCCCAACTCTGCAGGATCGAGGTCACACGACGGAGACCAAGAGGACGATGATGATAGCCTAGATATCAAAACCAAAAAGGTAGTACCATTTTTTTAAAGACAGGAAATGGTTTTCCCACTATCTCCACTATTGGGGACACAGTTGGGGGTGTGGGGGGCTCAAGCCCACTAAAACCTGTCGGTATCCATCGATCACTGTCTCGCCAGAGTTATGGGACGTCTATTGAGTACGACCACAACCCTGTCGGTGATTACCCCGTAGGGGGTCCAAGAAGTCGATCTCACCACATCGAACTCTGGAAACGGCATGGAGTACTTGGCAGTTCCCATTTGAGAGTTTCACGCCTGCGCTAACTACACTCCACCGGGAGGTATAAGACGGTCAAATAGACACTTTTTCGTCTGCTGCTTCCTTTTCTACAATTACTACCTCACTGAAAAACAGTTGCCACAGTTAGTAGAATCCTTAATTATTTCACCTTTTAGTCCACAGTACCAGACACAATAGAAAATCTATTGTTTTTGTTGGATATATCCATCAGCGGCGTTAAAGGGTTAACGCTAGGAATCCCGAAACAATAGAAAATGTCTTGTATCTAGTGCCTTAAGTCATCATTGGCAGTCTAAGGTTTAAATAAAACTTTTTATAATCACATGTGTATTTTTGACAAAGCGTCGGTGGCTCATTGGTGTGGACTATTGCCTTCCGATCTGAAGGGTGCAGGTTCAAATCATGTCTTTTCGAATTATAGAAATTATATATACATGTATTGGACGCTCTTACGGTGAAGGAAAACATCGTAAGGAAACCTGCGCACGCCTGCGAAAAGATTCAAAGGTTGTGCGTAAAGCCAATCCCACCAAAAACATTCTGTAAAAAATGTAGCAAAGTCTCGATGGAGCTGCTTGATTATCTCTAAAAAGTAATGAAATCAAGACAAAGACGTGCCAAGTCTAAGGTTCCTTACTGCGATTACTTTATTATTATGGTTAATGTTGTGGGACTTGGCCGTTGAAGAGTACACAAGGATATAAAACCAAGCGCTCTATGACACCATTGCACCAATCTTTCGTCAGAACGCTAGAAGCTACCTATTGACGACAAAATTTGCCACTTGGAAAACGGTGATTCAATAAACAGTCAATTGTAGGCTTGATTAAGCCAATAACGTATAAAGAATGTTCAATGTACTACATTTCAGCTGTCTGAGTTAATAGGAAGTACTAGTTCTATTTTGATGATTTTGTGATCTAAGCAGGGTCACCAGGTACTCCAGATCTTCAATTATCCAAGTTTTTATAGTTTTCCCTTTAGTTAAGTTTAGTGAGTGAGTGAGTGAGTGTCTATCTGTCAAAAATGCAAAACTTTGCTTTTGTTTAACGTCGGAATCTACAGACTTGAAATTTTGGATTTGAAGTAGGTTATTATATCTTACTAGATGACGAAAATTTCAGCGTTCTGGTATTATCCAAAGGTTCTCAAATTGGGGTCTGAAAATGCGGTGAAATGGAACCTGTAAAGGATGGTACGGCAGTGTTTGCTTCGCGCTCGACTTGGTGGGGGCACTACTGTGCCCCCGATACAACATTTACGGGTAGACTCTCACCCCTCGGTAGAGACGTTTAATGAGCTGATAATGATGATATTTCTTAGATTTGAGGGGGACTGTTCAGTAACTGTTTAATAATATCCTTTCAGAAACAATATACAAAGATGGTACTCGTTTCGGACGAGTGCTTTAAATGGTGGACCCAAGGCGAACAACACACTGCAGCCGAGTGCACCCACGCAAAAAGACCCTGAAGCTTATCGTAAGTGACAGAACTGTATAATAATCTATTTTTATTTTAATGTTAGGCAACATAGATAATTTTAAAAGTGTCCGCGGCAAAATGCCCTTCGAGTCAGTTGGGCAGAATTTTCATTCATAATCACGCTGCTCGCTACATGTCATAATGACATAGTAGTGTGCTCATGCTTTTGTACTCTTTCTATGACGCAATATGGTCAAGATTTATTTGAATAATTTTACGTTCTATATATAACATTTTTTTTTAAACATAGGGAGGCAAACGAGCATGCGGTTCACCTGATGGAAAGTGTCACCGCCGCCCATGGACATTTGCAACAGCTGAGGTCACAGGGATGCGTTGCGTGCCCTAATAACAACAATAAATGAAACATATATAGTTTCATGCGGCTAAGTCATTTTTAGGGTTCCGTAGCCAAATGGCAAAAAAAGGAATCCTTGTAGATTTGTCAAGTCTGCCTGTCTGTGTAAATGAGACACGATTGACATTTCATTGTCATGAAGCCTATAGGCGTTGACTGTCCATGACGCGTTGATAAATTTATGATACCTAAAAAGGTTGCAGCTCCTAATTTGTGGTCAATGCGCAAAATGTCTTTAAGTGATATAAACGTGTTGAAAAACGATTCGTGGTTACTATATTTTTCGTAGGTAAATGTATTTATTTAGTGCATCCAGGGCACGGCAATGTGTAATAGCGTGGTGTTCATGAGCTTAAGTTATCTCTCCCTCTTCCACAGTGTCGAGACCAATGTCGTCACTATCATGCGGCCAGCTGCACATCCTGCGTAAGTTGGCGTTGCTGCGGCTCACGGCATGCATGGAGCGGTACTGCCCGTCGCACAAGTCCGGCTGGAACTGGGAGCTGCCTAAGATTATTCGGAAGATTAAGACGCCCGATTACAAAGGTTGGTGCTGGGTTGATTGTTCGTTGCTTGATATGTTTATCACTGTAAGCGTTTACTTCACAGACATCGGAATAAGAAATCTGTGGTTTACTTAAATGGAGCTTTATTTTTGTAAGTGTACAGGACGGTCTGGACGTTCACCTGATGGTAAGTGATACGCCAGACCATGACAAAGCGGCATTAAAAGAGGCCAACAACGGAAAGACAGTTATTATTCTCCATCAATGCCGCACTGCGCCCATCATCCGAGACAACAGATGTTAGGTCTCTTTTACCCGGTAATTTCACTAGCTACTGCGCCCTCATCCCGACACACAAAAGTGCATAACACTCCTGTTTCACGGGCGGATATCTTGGCACTGCGGTGGTACCTACCTAGACGACTCAGTATCGAGTCTACCACCTATCTAATCCACTTTTTGATTAGATGAGACAGAAAAGCTTATTTTATTGAATTTTGTCATTAACTCTACAATGTAGGATTCCAGATATGGTGTCAAATAACCCTATTAAAGGCTAAGTATTTGTATTGAAATTACTATTGGTAAAAATGGATTTTAAACTTACTTAAGTAGTATTTAACACCAAATGTGTCCACGACTTTGTCCATGACGAAATAAAAGTTGCTTGGTACTTCTTTTTGCGTAAGCTACGTAGTGAAAGTCCTTTTATTATAGGTCCTTTGCCAATTGGCATAGTCAAATATAATTTGAGATTATATTAATATTTCAGATAAACACGTTTTTGGCGTACCGCTCACGGTATCTCTCCAAAGGACCGGCCATGCGCTGCCTAAACCAATACAATGTGCGCTCAGTTGGCTCAAAGAAAACGCTTTAGATCAGGTTTGTATTCGTTTTCATACTTTATTTGAATTTTTCAAGTCTTGACAATACACTTTTGACCTCTTTAATAAAAAAGAAGTTAAAAACCAATTTCAATCTACACCGGCTGTATTTGATTGCTTATTTTATTCTTAGATTCCGGCAAGCATTTCAGTAATGACTCTAAGTTTTACAAACATTTTAACTTATCTAAGTCTATACATTTGTGTCTATGATAATCATCTACAGCATTTCCATAAAAGATATGTTTTTACTTTGAGTATCTGTATATATCTGTATATGTATCGGTAATTGTAGAAAACTGTAGAATTTTATCATCATCATCAGCTCATTAAACGTCCCCACCGAGGGGCACGAGCCTACCCGTATAGGGTGATGAGGCCTTAGTCGTCCACGCGGGCCCAGTGCGGATTGGACGACTTCACACACAACCTTCGAATCTCTTCGCAGGCGTGCATGAAGGTTTCCTCACGATGTTTTCCTTCACCGTAAGAGCGTCGGTAGAATTTTATGAAATGTCTTAATTACATACATATATTTTTCGTCCAAGACAGATTACTATTACAATAATATGCCATTAATTAATTGTGTTAACATAAAATTCGAATTAAAGAAATTGAAATACATCCCTAATTTAAAAACATCAGTTATATTAAACTAGCTTTTGCCCGCGGCTTCGCTCGCATTAAATTCGGGATAACACGGTACTTTCATTTATCACTATACGTAGGATTTCCCCTCCCTCGAACTTTAAAGGTTTCGGGGTCAATTTCAGATTTTTTTTTAGCAAAAATATGTTATAGTGAGCTAACCTTAAAAGATAGACATATACTGTAGACATATACGCGGACTTTTTGTAGACCTTTAAAAGGAGAACAATAATCTCATACATGACTTTTGTGTAACTTAACCGTTTACGCAGCGTACGCAGCGGAAGCTCGAAGTATGAAAAAATACCCCGATTTTGAAATATTCTTCATTGCTGCTCCGCTTCTGTTACTCGTAGCGTGATGATATATAGCCTATAGCCTTCCTCGATAAAAAAGCTATCTAACACTGAAAGAATTTTTCAAATCGAACCAGTAGTTCCTGAGATTAGCGCGTTCAAACAAACAAACTCTTCAGCTTTATATATTAGTATAGATAATAAATTTAATTATGCCATTTTATTTGTATTTACAAAATTGAAATTTCTGCATCAGCCATGATTAATACCTACAAGTTTTTACTAACTTTGCCTAGTTTATATTATTGAACACATTCAAACCTACAACCATCACTTTCAGATGGGCATATTCCGTAAAGCGGGCGTCAAGTCGCGTATAGCCAAACTGCGTAGTACAGTAGAGTCGGCCGGCGCGAACGGGTCTTGGTGTTCTGGGATATCGGAAGCGGGGTTGGGGACAGGAGTGTCACCACAAGGGCTGAAACTGGACGGGGCGCAAGCTCACGATGTGGCGGATCTGGTGAAGCAATACTTCAGGGAATTACCCGACGCTCTGCTTACCAATAAGCTGAGCGAGACCTTCATTGCTATTTTTCAACGTGAGTTTACCAATAAGGTTTTTTGATGTTATGGTTGAGACGTCTACTAAAAAAAGAAGAAAGATTTCTTTCTTCTTTCTTTCTTTCTAGACGTCTACTACACCAAAGTTGATATTTGTGTGCATGAACATGGCTGGGTGTATTTCTATGTATTATGTATGTATATACAGAAAAAAAGTATATAAGTATTGATCCGTGTTGAGTATCAAAATTACTGGCCTAATATGCATAGTTTGGGGCTAGATGCCGCTGTGTAAATGTGAATGTCAATGGATATTTTTTTAACATCCAGCTTACTTATATAACATTATATCATTTGCAGACGTTCCGGAACCTTTAAGGCCAGACGCGGTGCAATGTGCCCTATTATTGTTACCCGAAGAACATTTAGAAGCTTTACAATCTCTACTGATCTTTCTACACGAGGTAAGAAGCTTAGGATATTTATAGTTGAAGTAAATTTGCATACTCAATTTGCGTTAAATAATTAGTAGTTATTTCAAGTCAAAGTATTTTTTCGGGCTCAAGCTTCTGTCTATTTATGTATGTACGACAGCCAATAAAACGAACACCATACAATTAATTATAATCTTAGGTCTATGAAAACATGAATATTGTGTTGCCTTAGTTAACCGTATAAACGCCAGAAGGGTAAAGCCAACCCATATATTTAGAATTAGCGCGGTAGATGATCCAACCTTATCTTGTTTTTATCTATTTATCTTTCGAAGTTTAGCGCCTTGCTGACGATGGATCAGCTACGTGACTTACTAGTTCTAACTACTACTACTAGGCTAAGCTTTTGCTGATCCACAGTAAAGTTTACTTAGCTGTGCTTTTATAATTGCCTCCCTGTTCTTGTGGTATAAGCGTTGAGTTAAGATAGCCTGAGGATCCGGTTTCATGCAGTGTAATAATATAAGCTGATGATAAGTTAGCATTAGTGGTTCCACACCATAGTGAGGTAAGTAAGCTGTGGCGTGTGCAGGTGTCGTCGCACGCGGCCGTGAACCAAATGACGGCGTCCAACCTGGCCGTGTGCCTCGCGCCCACGCTGCTGCGGCTGCACCACGCGCCGCCGCACCACGGGAGCACTAAGGAAGGGAACTCTAATAGGTGAGCTGGAATTATTTACCTACACTTTTTACTCGCATTCCCTCGATAAAAAGACAAATGACTAGTACTTTGAGGCACTTGAACCTTAGAGTCGCGTCTGAAATGGTGTCAAGATAATGAAGTACATATTAAAATGGACATCTTGGCGGTACATCATTCAAAAAATGATTTTAGATCTTTTTGGAAAGCCACCAATAAGTTGCAATGTAAATTAACCCCCCCCCCCCCCCACTTGTAAATAAACTAGGACAACTTTTTGTCCATTTCATATCCCGCTAATCATTTGACAGCTAGTTAAGTCGACATTTAACCTTAAAATTGTGGCAATACCGATTCTCGAAAATGTCAACAATTGCACGATCAGAAGTGTATTGTAACTACACCCATGTTATAATCGAAACGTTTCGTTTTAAAATAAAGCGATCGGCCTGCTGATTCTACACACAATAGAAAATTTAACGACCTCGGGGATCGATTAGTATACAAAAGTACCTAGTGCATCGACGTCTCAAAAATTACACCGCACGGATTGTCAATATTTTAGTATAGTAAGTTGAGAAGGTAGCTCTTTATTGGTTTTGGATTATTTAGAAAAATAACCAGTTTTACTAAAACTACCTATAAAACTCAAACTCAAAAATTCTTTATTCAAATAAATCAGTGAATGACACTTCTAAATTATCGAACAAGAAGTTATTTTTAATGAATCCACACAGTTCGAAAGGCTATCTACCGAGAAACTCCGTGAACTCGTGTAGTTACTCTTCTTAAAAATAGGTTTTACTATTGTATATTTTATTTTATCTGTGGTACAATAGTTGTGTGGAACAAATGGTTGAAAACAATAATTGTGCAATCCGTTCCAGAATGGTGATAGAGAGCGTGGCGGACCAGCGGCAGATCAGCGAGAGCCGCGCGGCGCACGCGTGCCTGCTGCTGCTCATCCAGCGCCAGCGCGCGCTCTTCCTCGCGCCCGCCGACATGCTCGCGCGCTGCAAGTTCAACTACTTCGAGGAGAGCGTGCCGGTACGTATACGTATCATCATCATCATCATCAGCTCATTAAACGTCCCCACCGAGGGGCACGAGCCTACCCGTATAGGGTGATTAGGCCTTAGTCGTCCACGCGGGACCCAGTGCGGATTGGACGACTTCACACACAACCTTCGAATCTCTTCGCAGGCGTGCATGAAGGTTTCTCACGATGTTTTCCTTCACCGTAAGAGCGTCGGATACATATATTTTTTGAAAATTCGAAAATACATTAGTGTCGGGATTTGAACCTCCCTCCCGGTAGGAAGGCGACAGTCCACACCACTGAGCCACCGACGCTGTCGCGTATACGTATGAAAGAAAGAAAATACCTTCATTATGTCTAAACATCGTATATAGCGGACGAGTTCTGGGGTGGAGACCGCGTCTCAGCAGGCGTAGCGCAGGACGCCCTCGCCCGATGGACCGACGATCTGCGAAAAGTCGCTGGTGGGCGCTGGACGAGAAGAGCGGAGGACCGGGATATCTGGCGCAAAATGGGGGAGACCTATGTCCAGCCGTGGACTGCGATAGGTTGAATAGGAAACATCGTAAACGTCACATGAGACAAAACAAACAACACACAATTTAATTATACATTATTATACACGATAGATCATTGATGCTCCCTGCCATTACAAAGCGTTACGTGCTGCGACGTTTAGCCACGATGGACCCACTCAGCATAAACCAGAACCCTCTACGAGAGGGCCCTGACCTGTAGGCGCACGGTCGCTCTCAGTGCTATCTGAATGAGTTCATAGAATATTGGTAATAATTTTCAAATAATATACCTAAAATATATAATATAAGATCGTCGGTGGCTCAATGGTGTGGACTGCCGACCTTCTACCGGAAGAGCTGAGGTTCAAAACCGGAAACATGTTTTCAAATTTTCAAAAAATAAATGTATGTTATCCGACGCTCTTACGGTGAAGGAAAACATCGTGAGGAAACCTGCGCACGCCTGCGAAGAGATTCCCGCACTGGACCCGCGTGGACGACTAGGGCCTGTACATCCTACACGGGTAGGCTCGTGCCCATCGGGGGACGTTTAATGAGCTGATAATGAAGAGACACATCAGCACCAGGATGTGATAATTTCTTCTGTGAGGCAGGCAAACCAGTAGACGAATTACCTCGTTACTCTAAAGGTGCTATGAGTGCTTCGCCAAAAGAACAAGAAGAATGCCACCGAATAAAATAAAATGGTGCCCAACTCAGCAGCTACTTGGAAGCTTCACGCTAATTATCATTTAGAGAATTACTAACACAATAAATTGCATTGTGGACGTTTCAAATTAGGAAGTAATGAGTTTTTATGTTACGTCCGTAAACGTATATTTAATCGCATTTTAGGGTTGATGATGTGGACCACCAATATTGGATCAGTCTAGAAAGAGAGCTGTCCTTTATTTTATATGTTTACCGAAATCTATTATTTCTTCTTTCTCATCACTTCTTTATCAAACAATTATTCGTTTTAATTTCAGGTTGCGTTAGAAGAGTTAGGTGCAGATTTTAACCAAGACTGGAAAGGTTTCCAGCAAGCCTGTATTAAAGCTTTATTGAAAGAAGCCAAAGAAAAGTGAGTTCAATTACATTTTTATTTAAACCTTATTAAATGTCACCTATTACTAACTTCAAAGTTTGAAAAATTAATAACTGTAGTCCATTTCCTTGTCTGTTTCGTTGGATCCCACTTTTAAGTCTAAATTTAGTTTATTTTGAGGTGCCCTCAAAAATTACATTAATTGAGATATGAAGAGAGTTTTTAAGTCACTGAAATCCTAAATTTGTGTATAGATATTAAGATCCAAAGTGCTCACTAAAACTTGAATACGAGTAATTTTAGCAACGCAAGTTACTTTATTTAATCTGTGGTAAGAACTCTGTATGTGTGAGGAAATCGGCGAGGATACTCCAAACTCATAAATGTTCAATTCAACAGTAGTTATTAATTTAAATATCTGTTCGAATTCCGATTAGCAGCATGTAACAGGCAGTGAAATTACTGGAAATTGAGACTTAATATCTTCACGACAAAAGCTATTTATTTATTTATAAACAGTAGTATAATCTAGCTTTTCCAGCTCTGTTTATTTCATGACATGAAGTGTTTTCAAAGCTAGTCACCACCAAGTAGACTGTCTGATAGGTTGTTGCTTTGTTGGTAGAATATAGATGCGTAGAATCACAAGAATATTATAAAGGCGAAAGCTTGTCAGTGTATGTATGAATGTTTGTTCCTCTCGACGTCTAATTTACTAGGTAGACTCGAGACTGAGTAGGTAGGTACCACTGGAGTGCCAGATATTGTCAGTAGCTGTAAAGGCCATCTGTGGCCAACAGCATTAGTCAGTTCGAAAAAAAAACAGATATCGTCCCGTGAAACAGGAGTGTTATGCACTTTTGTGTTTCGGGATGAAGACACTGTAGCTAGTGAAATTACCATGTCTAAGAGAAATTGTCTCCTTCAATGCCGTTTTGTTATGGTTAGGCGTTTCACCTACCATCAGGTGAGCGTCTTTACCGGCCTGTACACTTATAACATAAAACAATACTAAAGCTATTTTCATAAAATTTAGTATGGAGTTAGATGACACCCTAATTACGTAATAGGCTAAGTTTTAGGGCAAATAATTCTTATGGGTATCGCGGGGCACATCTAGCTGGATTTAAAACTGGGATCCAACGATAATAATTGCATTCCCTGACTATTTTAACTGTGTCTTATAGCGTCTAACCTTTTTCATGCTTTTAGAGTGTGTGGCCGTTCGGGAAAGAGGTGAGAACATCGGTGTTAGCGCCTTATCACTGACCTAATCATCGGTGTTGATTATGGTTTTGTTCTTTATTGAATATTTATATATTCTATTATTCAATATACTAGAGATATCTAAATTATAATTATTTTTGAAAAAAGTCAAATTTGATTGTCATTTCTAATGAATAATGAAAATATGTTTCATTATTCAAATAATTATATATAATTTAATAAAGCAATTAAAATTAAAGTCGTGTTTTCATTAATGAATAATTATGTTTGAAGAAATGACAAATAAGTAATAATTATTGGCGATTTAAATTAATGAAAATGATAATAATGAGGGCTCTTACATAATATTGTAGTAAAGATTATGCGTGATAAAGTTATTATTATTAAAATTGAATGGAATGGAGTGGGAGGAAAATCGGAACAATTATATCTAAAAAATTTTTTTTTCACGTATAGATATTTTCTTAACATAAATAATGTGCTTTATCCCGCATAATAAAGAATTTAATTAAGGAAAGAGCCCTCATAATAGCTAAAAGAACATAACTATAATATCCTCTCATGGAAAATACACTTCATTCTCATTTAGTACTATCGTGGCCACTTAGGTGTTTCGTGAAAGTGTTTCATCATCAGTATTTAGATACTGAATAGATTTAATATTTTGTTTGTAACTGCTTTAAATAAAACTGTAATACTATAAATTTGATAATTTCATTATTCTACTATTGTTATTTAAATTGATTCAATAACTAATTGAATTAATAGTAATTAATGATTATTAGTTAAAAATTTACTAAAATCATGTTTAATATGTTTTTCATTAAAATTTTATCATGGCGATATAATAACAATGAAGTAAAATAATTTATAATTTATTTAAAAAGTGTGCTCCATTTAGGCCCATAAATAACACTTATGAATGTCAAACGAAGCTGCCAATTTCTAGAACTGTTGTAAGTTTCTACTGTGAAGAATCCAGCAAGAAAATTAGTAGTTACTCTTTAAAAAAAATATTATTGTACAGAATAATATTGTCTCTAATCAAAACCTCATTACAATAATATTATAAAAGCGAAAGATTGTGCGTATGTATGTTTGTTACTTTTTCACGTATAAACGTCTGAAGCTTAGTGTTAACCCAGATTAACACACAAGCAAGAAAATATCCTATACCGCTGGTAACACCGCTGGGCACAACAAGTATTATTATTATTATATAAAGCAAAAATAATTATGTCGCTATTTCAGAACCCGGGGTTGGATGTCGGTGTCGGGTGCCGCGCCTCACGTAGAGTTGTGCTGCAAAAAAGTGGGGGACGGTCACCCGCTCCGGTTGTGGCGGGCAACCACAGATGTAGAAGCACCGCCACAGGAGGTTATGCAAAGGTACTTATAATTAACTTAATATTAATTGACTATATATATATATATATATATATATATATATATATATTATATATATATTATATAATATATATATATATATATATATATATATATGATAAAAATGTATTTTTTTAACTTAACGCCATTATACAATATTAATTTAATGTAACGAGTGCACGATTGCAACTGTTTATACGTACAAAGTTATATTTCGCAATTAGCCTGCGTTCAAAGTAGGTTGCTAATTAGGCGTAAAACCTAGCCGTAGTAAATACTAATTACTAATATATACTAATTTAACCGTACACTAACTATGGCTTTTTATGGTTAAAACGTTAAGTATTCGACATGATGGATCTTTACTGCTATAATTTTAGGGTTAGTAGTTATAAATTAGCGTTTTTAATTATTACTTTCAAGCCTATTCATTTTATAACAAAACTGTTCTGTACTATTCTAGGATACTCCGCGAACGGCACATATGGGACGACTCTCTGATCAAATGGAGAGTGGTGGAGAAGCTCGGCTCGAACGCGGAGGTGTTCCAGTTTGTTACCGCGTCTAGCATCAACCTGGCTCCCAGGGACTATTGTGTGCTCAGGTAATTATTAATATGCATATAGATATGTATTTACAAAATCCTTTTTATTCTACAGCTATATCGTCTACCGTTGGTTTTTACCTCATCCCACAACTTAACTAAAATATTTTAGTACATTGCACAAGCTGATTGGACTGAGTAGATATCAAGTCGCATAGTCAGAACCGCTTCAGGATAACCTGGTGTTCTTTTGAAACCATTGGGTTGACCATCATATGATGTAATTGGTCAGTAGTCGGTTGTCACACCACGGGTTCCGGTTTTTCGTGTAGTACAAACATTTGCGTGTATGAACATGTCTGTTTGTAATGGTCTAGGTGTTTTCTATGTATAATATGTATGTATTTACAAAAAAAATGTATATAAGTATGTTTATCAGTTGTTTAGTACCCATAATACAGGCTACACGCTTAACTTGGGGCTAGATGGCGCTGTGTGAATCTCAGTGGATATTGATTTTATTTAATTATTTCTTTGTATAATATGTATGTACATATTTACAAAATAAAGGATATAAGTATAGGTATGTATCCGTTAGTACCCATACTACAGTCTTCACGCTTAACTTGGGGCTAGATGGCCTTAAGAATGGCAGTGGATATTTACGTATTTATGTACTACCGGTTCCTGTATTGAATGAAGTCGATGTTTCGCAAGCAAACGACGTGTTTCATTAATACAGGTCATGGCAGCAAGGCGGCGGCGGTGGTGGCGGGGGCGGGTGGTGCGCCGTGGCCGAGACGTCGGTGGCGCACGCGGCCTGCGCGCCCGGGGGGACCGCCCGGGGGGACCGGGGGCCCGGGGGGGACCGCCCCCGGGGGACCGCCCCGGGGGCCCCGGGGGGACCGGCCCCGGCGGCCCGGCGCGCGGCGTGGTGCTGGCGTCCCGGTACGTGGCGACGCCGGCGGGGAAGGGCCGCAGCCGCCTCGTGCACCTCGCGCGCGTCGACACCATGTATGTACAACCCTTACTATCATTATTATTTGGGTTTTCGCGGGCTATTAAAAGTCAAAATTCATTTAATCAGATTTATTAAGAGGCTTACAAAAAGCACTTATGAACGTCAAAAAGAATACAAAAAATACATTTAAAATATCAAAGTAAAGCACAATAATGAATTTTGATATTGAAAAAAAGCGCTTCGCCGTTTTGGTCTGTTGAGGCTTTTACAGGTCTGTAGTCACCTCGACCTAAAAGATCTTTTGTGAATCGCTCCCCTTTTAAGACTTGCCCGGTGAAGCTGTAAAGGCCATCTGCGGCCAACAGCAGTAGTCAGTTCGAAAAAAAAAATCCCCTTTAAGAGTTACTCTCTTACTTACTCTCTTTCGTTTCCTTTCTCACTGAACAGGAGGCAGACGAGCAGACGGTTCATCGTCATTATCAGTTTATAGCTTGTCTCGAGCTTGAGATTACCCCTTTGACGCATTAAGGCGCCAGACACAATAGATTTAATTGTATCTGGATTAAGTGCTATTCTGCGATCGAATGTCGAAAGAATGGTGCCTATATCGGACACAAAATGGCGAGAACTATATTGAATAACTTTACATGAAACAGGCAGAATTTTCCGAAAAACTTACCATTCTCGTACTCAATGTTTATTTGGTTTGGTTAATAAACATTGTTATAATTAATTAAGAAACTTAACAACTTCCAATATGAAAATACTATAACACTAACCTCAAACTAATAACCTTAAAAAATAACATATTATAATAAAATAAAATAATCATATTATAAAATTAATATATATTCTCAACAGGGGTCGAACACCGGAGTGGTACAACAAATGCTACGGCCACATCTGCGCGTTATACTTGGCTCGCATCCGAGCCTCCTTCAAGCACAACACCGAAGGCCCGGAGTCGAACGTATGATCAAAGCATTCCACTTAGTCCGCACCACATGTGGGCGCGGCCTAAGTACGAGACTGCCTTAACGACAGGTTCGACATTTAGTAGTCTTGGTTGTAGTTAGTTAATAATGTCATCGCTCCTAAACGAACTAGTAACTGACGAGTTCGCAGGTCGAAAGTTTCTAAGTCCTTATATTGAGTGCCCAACGGGGTCCATAACACAGGTTTCGCATTTTATGTACCATCTTATGTACATTATGGTTTGAAATAAATGATTGAGTACTGAAAATGAGATCGCTCAAGGTCATCAATCCTAAACTAACCAGTTCGTTCTTCTATTTCGTCAGTTCGAATCGATGTGATAGATCTATCACTGTTTTTAATACTGCAAAAATATTTAAATCAATTAAAAAATCCTTTATTTAACCTAATATATTAATATTCTATTGAATCGTCGAATCATCATTCAACACAATATATTTTATAATCAAAAGAAATGATTTTACCTCGATGTAATAATTTATTTTCATAAAAATGGAAATATTGTTATGTTGTTTTTGTGACCTCTTTAAACAGCAGAAACCTCTAAATTAATGTTTCCATAAAATGTATTTATTATAAACTATTTTATTGTAAGGTTACAGTAAAAAAAATACAAAGTTCGTTTGTCGCGAATTAATGAATGGAGCGAGGAAGGGAAATAGTTCATGTTCTTAGGAGCGCTTTTCCGACCAAGTTCGTTAACAAACTACACAAGACTAAATGTCATTTAGCCAATATGGATTCCATGATATTCTCTAGGCGTGACCAAATGTGAATATTTTCTGATATTATAAAGTTGTACATAAAACAAATGATATTAAAGGCATAATAATATTGTCGTGAATAATTATTAGGGTATATAATACAGCTACCTCCGCATTTCAAGATTCGTCTTGATGATTTTAAAATCCCATTGGGACCTACCAAAAAACCTGACTGCGAATAAATTGAGATATATTTAGTTTGTTTAGTATTTAGGCATATTCTATTAAAACACTATTATTCTGATTAATTATGTTTTTGAGACTCGTCCACATTTAATCATTAAATAAAGTCAGCATTTTCAATAATTAGAAAAAAGCATTATTTTCAAGGTTCTCTTAAATTTATTTATATTGAAAAATATATGAAACTCCCTCCCCTCCCTTCGAAAAAAGGTCTTAAAAACATAATTGGCTTGATTTTCGTCTAATAATGTATAAACATTTTACAAAATATAAAATAATATTAGTAACTGCAAATTACATTAAATAAAAATTAGATAAACGTTATTATAATTAATTAAATGAAAATCAAGTATAATGATGGTAAAATTTTCCCCATGGTGCGTTAACTTAATAAATATGTATAATATGAAATCTCGTTGGATATTCGCTAATAATTAATTAATATTATATAATCAGTTTTACCATATCCTATGTAAAGTTATCGTTACATATCACTAGTCATATTGTAATATAAATAACATTCAAATAAGCACATAATAACCGTACCTGTCCTGTGTTCAGGAACATAGTATTAAATTATTATATTTAATTATTATTGGTATATTTGCATTAATACATATAAATAAGACCAGTGGGCTTCAAAGAGAGGGAGAATCACATAATGAAATCAAAATTGTACCAATCATTATTAGTAATTTAATGATAATGACATTTATATCCACGCAAAGGTAGAACACAATTAAATCTTTCATATTTGTATTTCATATAATATATAAGCAAGGAATATAATATAATAGGTAGACAATATCAGGTCTTTGAAGCCCATTTAACTTTTTGATGTTGATTTGGATGACATGAATCTTGAATGTATAGGAAGGTGTTGGACAGTGTGTTTCAATGTAAAAAGTCTGATTGATGTATATAAATATATGGATAGTTTAAATGACCATCACAATTTTTATTATAGATTAGCATATAAAAACATCACATTGGAGTGTTTCATTTGAAAGTAAATTATTTAGTTGAGAAAATATGGATACGCTTGGGCATTTGCAATATTAAAAAATGTGTCAAAATTGCATTTCAGTGCAGTGTTTTTTTATTTTTGAGCCATAAACCAAAAGTACTTTATTACAATGATGAAAAGGATGTAGGGTTTTCATTAGTTATTTTAAAAAGTAAAAAAAAACCTTTGCTTTGAATTAAATTTCTTGTATTTTTTTCAGTAAAACACTCCAAAACGATGCCATTTCCCTCTCAGAAGGAACAATTAAAGCCAAATATCACAAAATGAACATTTGTATTCAAAGTGTACATATTTCTAATATTAATATAAGGATAATGTAATCTCAAGTGTATTGTTAATTTTAATTGTGTTAGTTACCTTTAAATCACAAAGTCTTGGTGCAAACATCTTATAATAAGGATATTATTTTCAAAGAAAAGATTCAAACATGTATAGCTAAATAAATGATATTAAAAATATTTGGTTAACAAAATATGCATACTTGATAGCATGTTGATGAAATGGGAGTTTGTGCACTCTTTTATTATAGGCACCTATCACAGATGGATTTGACTATAGTATTTATGGACAAATAATAAAGAATAAATCTAAATTATAAAATGATTACCTACCTACGGGCCAGTTTACTCAAGAAATATATTCTAGTAATAAAAACGTATATATTATTTATTTAATGTAACTTATACACCCGATACCCAATCCAGTTCACTAAATTTTAGATAAAAAATAAATTTTCAATATCGTTACTGAATGTATTTATAATATAATAAAAATAGATTTGATATAATGATGAAAGGTGAAGAAATAAGAAAAGGACACCAATTAATTAATTTACAATTAAAATTAAATATTTTGCTATCATTCCATTGTTGTCATAGTTATTTAAAGTAATTTTAATTAAATTCATTGCTCGCGTCCGTATGAAACTGAAGTATTTATTTGTTGTAATATATTCATAAATCATGTTTAATGATAATGATAAATTATAAATACGGACGATGATTTACAACTGTTCAGTTAACTTTTCATTAAATTCAATGAAATAAGATGCATTTATTAAATAATGTTAAATAAGCAGTTACGTATATTTCCATTAATGAAAGTAATGTTAATGAATATTAATATTTTACCACAAATAGATATCTATTACAAATTTAGATTTTAAAAACATGAAATGAAAATCCAAATGGCATATTTTAATGGATAATATTTACCACTTGTAGAATTTGGCACAGTATTCTATACTTATCGTAATGATACATTAAAATAACAAAAAGCGATTTATTATATAATATGATATTTGTAAATTATTTCAAGTGTAGTAGGCAATCGGAGATTTGATCGTTAATACTCCATGTCTGTTATATTGTGTAATATATACTAATGCATTGTGATTTATTCTATGAAAAATATATGGACCATTATAATGATGTTTGAAGTTTTATTGGTTTTGAATAATCTGTATGCGTCCATCATTTACCGAGGAAGTTATATACAGGGTGTTTGCGGATGGACCGACAGGATTCTCATATCGGGGAAAAATAATTAAGACCTTTCGAACTCTGAAATCTTAAAAAACTCAAACTAAACCTAACACAATGCGTTTATCGGGGAAAAGTAGCGTAAGACCCCCCAATACCCCAAAAAATCCTATTGGTCCATACGCCCCATATTTTTTGTTTCCTGAGGACAGTAAACTAGGATCTGGATGACCTAAGCACACCAAACCGAGGATACCAGAAAGTTCTAGCAGCTGTTCCTAATTTTATTTTAGTGCTGTAAGTCATTTGCGTTTGTTATTCACATTGTGTAGCTGTGCAGGCATCATCATCAGCCCATTAAACGTCCCCACCGAGGGGCACGAGCCTACCCGTATAGGGTGATTAGGCCTTAGTCGTCCACGCGGGCCCAGTGCGGGTTGGACTACTTCACGCACAACCGTTTGAATCTCTTCGCAGGCTTGCGCAGGTTTCCTCACGATGTTTTCCTTCACCGTTAGAGCGTCGGATAACGAACATATATTTTCGAAAATTCGAAAACACATTGGTACGTGGCGGGATTTGAACTTCAGCCCTCCCGGTAGGAAGGCGACAGTCCACACAATTGAGCCACCGACAGTCTTTAAGCTGTGAAGGTGAATAGCAAAAAATTCCGTATTAATCACTGCTATTTAATTTTATTGACTCAAAACCTCGCTCAAAACAAATCAGGAAAAAATGCTTCTCTTGTATAGATATTTGACTTATTGATATACGCCAACGCGATCTTAACATTTATCATCATCATCACCCATGTGGTGTAATGATAATGATGAGACATCGGCTCTTACATTAAAGGTTCCGGGTTCGATCCCCGGTCAAACAATTGTATGCATGAACATGTATGTAATAATCTTGGTGTTTCTATGTATAATGTGTATGTATTTATAAAAATAAATATTTATTATTATTATTCAATGTCCTAACCATACTGGTAAATATCACAGAAAAAGACTTCACTATCCGGAACTTGAACCCGCGACCCCAGATCATCATCAATGCTCAAACCACTAGATCACGAAGCCAGTTTTAACACACTCACTCTACTTGTATAATAATAATAAATATCGACAGACATTCACACAGCGCCATCTAGCCCCAAACTAAGCATTAGCCTGTAATTATCCATACTAAGCAACGAATAAACATACTATATACTCAATAAAATAAGGGTCAATTGTGCGTGTGTTTCCTATGTAAGATAATAAGTGGGTTTTCTTACAAGTACAAATAAACTTATCATTGTTAATTATTAAAATCCAGATTACATAGACAACAGGATTCTTTATTTTTCCCTGTTTTTTTTCCTTTTATTTTTACATTCATTATTACGTACAATTCTTGACAAACGCCCTAGATAATAACAACGCTCAGGTTGATTGATGTGAATAAGTTGTTTTTTCCTATTTATAAGTGTCGGTGGCTCATTGGTGTAGAATGTTGCTTTCGGATCTGGAGGGCACAGGTTCAAATCCCCACACGTACAATATTTTCGAATTTTCTAAATTATATGTACGTTTATTCGACGCTCTTGCGGTGAAGGAAGACATCGTGAGGAAACTTGCGCGCTATCTATCTATTCAACCTATCGCAGTCCACTGCTGGACATAGGTCTCCCCCATTTTACGCCAGATATCCCGGTCCTCCGCTTTTCTCATTCAGCCTCCACCAGCGACCTTTCGCAAGTCGTCGGTCCATCGGGCCGGAGGGCGTCCTACGCTACGCTTGCCAAGACGCGGTCCATCGGTTCTGCGATATACGTGACAGCCCACTGCCACTTCAACTTGCGCACGCCTACGAACAATTTTAAAGTTTGTGCGTGAAGTCGGCCAATCCGCACTGGGCCCGCGTGGACGATTAAGGCCTATACACCCTTTACGGGTAGGCTCGTGGGCCTCGGTGAGGACGTTTAATGATGACCTTTGAATTTTTTCGAACGCGTACGCAGATTTTTTCACAAGGCTCACGATGTTTTCCTTCACCGTTTATCTTTTAGTAAATATCTATACTAATATATAAAGCTGAAGAGTTTGTTTGTTTGTTTGTTTGAACGCGCTAATCTCAGGAACTACTGGTTCGATTTGAAAAATTCTTTCAGTGTTAGATAGCTTATTTATCGAGGAAGGCTATATATCATCACGCTACGAGTAATAGAAGCGGAGCAGCAATGAAGAATGTTTCAAAATCGGGGGTATTTTTCATACTTGGAGCTTCCGCTGCGTACGCTGCGTAAACGGTTAAAGTTACACAAAAGTCATGTATGAGAGTATTGTTCTGCTTTTAATGGTCTACAAAAAAGTCCGCGACAGCATATGTCTATCTTTTAAGGTTAGCTCACTATAACACATTTTTTGCTAAAAAAAATCTGAAATTGACCCCGAAACCTTCAAGTTGGAGGGAGGGGAAATCGTATGTATAGTGATAAATGCAAGTACCGTGTTATCCCGAATTTAATGCGAGCGAAACCGCGGGCAAAAGCTAGTTAATAAATATGGAGTGTAGTTAATACTAATAAATAGTAGGAAAATATAATACTATCCTGTCTCTTTTCCTTAATACACGCATCTTGTATAAGCAATCTTCATCTTAACTAGGTATATCAATTATTTTATTGTAACTACAAAGCTTGCATACGAGTTTCCTATTCCTATACCATGCTCGACTTATAAACTATGGATGGGTTGACTATGCACTCCATATATGCAAATAAGCAGTGCATACCCTATACGTTTTTTTTAAATTCATTATATATAGAAAACACCCAGACCATTACAATTTTTATGTTGTAATTTACATTACAACATTTGTGTGCATGTTCATGCACACAAATGTACAGCCCGGGGATTGAATTCGGAACCCTTGGTGTTGCTGTCGACGTCTCAACCGCAACAGCAAACGGGTGAAAAGATATCAGAACCTACATGGGTTGCAAGAACAATAGTCTCATCCGCTCAAATGAAAGCGTGAAAAGATATTAGAACCGGAACTTTATTTGGTGTTTTTAAATTTAGTCCTCCAACCAGTTGCACCCCAATTTGGTTGCACAATGATATAAAAAAGTATAGATTCGTGGTATGGTAAACAAACGAAAAAAGTGTTCCGGATGCAGGGACAGCACACATATACATATTTCGAATGACTGCGTACATTTATACACGGATGGCGTATCTACCTTTATATATACAGAATATCATTGGATTTGCAGGCAAGAGCCATGCGAAAGATGTAGTATTAAACGTCAAAGTTATGTTAGAAGTAGAAATTATTTCCCTAGAAAAAAATAAATGGTAATACGACAAAATAATGCGAGAACCTTGTGGCATTCACAATAGGTACTATTAGAACGTGATTCGTGCGCCTTGACTTGAATCCCGACACAAGTTCCGATTACGTTTTTAGAAGAGAAACCGAAAGTAAAAATTTTAAAAATAAGATAGTTCTGGAATTTCTCACGAATCTTCTGTTACTTACACTGCCCTAGTTCCTTCTATTTTATTTACATTTATATTCTAAAACAATACTAACCTACTCCAAACACTTGGAATTTTCTTAGTTTAATATTTGATTCTTATTCAAGAATCCATTTTAATTGCATTATCAAAGCTTATTGTCAAATTTTGGGGAAAGCTTTGCGGTAAGCTCCGCAGAAAATTGCATCAGCCTTTCAATGAAACGTGCCGAACCATTCTGATTGGTCAATTTAACCTTCACATTGGCAACGTTCCGTTATCACGCATAACAGATTCTAAAGCTTCTATAAAATATCATTACATAATTTACGTACAAGAAATATAGTAATTTATAAGACATGCAAAGAAATGTATAAAACGGTTTGCTAGTATTACAATAGTATTGTATTAAGTCTTGCAATTAAAATTATAAGCACGTCGATAAAACGTTTTTGTGAAACGGAACGTATCGGTACCGCCCTGTCTGCCATTATACAAGAATATGTTGCGGTAAGTTTTACTCTTATCACTAGAGGATAAAGTCGATATTTATTTGGTGGACTGTATGTTGTCGTTGTCAAAGATGGAAAAAGCGAGTAGACTCGAGTTGACTCAATGAAATGAAGTGTTAGAAACGTCAAGCGTTTAGTTCGTTTAGTGCCGACGAAATGGGTGGACGTTCGCTCAATATTTTGCACTCTTAGCCAATTTAATACTCGGTGGACGCCAAATACCCACGATGAGACTCAAGTAACAAAACAAAGTGAAACATTTTATCTGTGATAGCGGACGCGGGCGTTCGTTTCTAATCGCATTTTCTATAGAATTTACCAAATAATTTTCGTGAAAGCTTTTACTGTTAGTGCCTGAAAATGGAAAATTTTGACACGATGCAAAATCCGGAGGAAAATTGTACGAGGAAGGAGCCTTTCTGGGTGTTCGGGTATGGATCGCTGTGCTGGAACCCAGGCTTTGAATATCAGCAATCAGTGACTGGATACATCAGGGGTTTCTCCAGAAGGTTTTGGCAGGGGAACACCACACACCGCGGCACTGAGACAAAGGTAAAGCATGATGACATAAGAAATTTTCATTAAATTGTATGTAATTCAATACTGATATGGACATTTTTGAATCATTATGATCATCAGCCTATAACCGCCCACCGCAGGGCACTCAGGCCTTCCCGCACAACAGCTATTGGGAGATTGGGCCGTAACCCAACACACTAGCCCAATGCGGATTGGTATCTACATTTTGGTATGTTTAAAAATTTTAAATCGCAAGTGAATTTGTCGCACAGCGTATTTGGGGCATAGATAAGTAGCTAATATTACCTACGTATAATATTGATAAATAATTCAAATTTAGAACAATGATTTCGATTCGAATTCCGAATACATTATTTGAATTTGGAAGCCTGTTGATGGGGATCGCCGAACATTAACTTGCGCATGTCATAAATAAATTGACAACGAATCGCAAATATTTTCGTTGTTTGTTTTGAAATCTTTTGTTATGGTTCTAATAAAGAGCACCTAATTGGTGATTGGAGCCTTTTGGAAAAAGTATTTGGCATAAAAAAACAGACGCTAGTAACACCTGCCTGTGTTATGAAAACATTTGTTATGGTAGATAGGAATAAATTACATACACACATTTGCATGTATTTACATTACATATAAAGTATCTCTCTGCTCAATTAAAGAACACCTCTGTAATTTAAAACATATCCGTACAACTAACGAAACCCATAAATATACACATTATTTTTTTTAAATCCTAAATCGACAGCAATAGTTGTTTGACGTAATTTTTTTTATGTTGACATGCTTTCCAAGAATTAAGACTGTATTTGTTTTTTTAATTTACGAATATTTAACGAGTTTCGATTGCTGTTGATCGTAGTAACTAATAATAGTAAAGGGTCTCAATCTTCACCTTTTGTCCCTACCTCAGTGAAAAATGTGCGAAGATTTTTGTTGTAATAGGTACCTACTCAAATGGCGTCTAGTAATTTAAGTGCCAAACATTTTAGCACAAAACTCATTACTTAATCATAAGCCTGTAATGGCCCACTGCAGGACATGCCTTCCTGCACAAGGCCGCTTCTTCCAAGGCACGGAATCATTTTTCTTTTCGGACAATCAGGTGTTAACAGTCTGCAGTGGCCTAACCAAACTGGGAGAAATCTCACAATTACTTTTTCACTATGCAGTCCTCGCGGGATTCGAACTTACGATTCCCGGGTCACGCAGTGATCTAAATCCAACGTTGTAACCACTTGATTTCACAGGCAGTTAGTTATCTGTTCTGAAATTATCTACATCTCTTAAATAAAATAAGAGTGTACGTTTGTAATTGAAATAGCATTTCTTTATTAATGCATATGAATATATATACGGTACATATACCAAAATATCATTCTGTCTGTCAGTCTGTCTGTTTGTTTTGCGGGTAACCTCTGAAACGGCTGGATAGATTAGAACGAGACTTTTTTCGACAGGTAACTGATGTTATAAGGAAAAACATACTACTACTTTTTTATACACTATGGGCTTGCTCTTGAGTACAGACTTTCCTAGGGGAAGAGGAATGCTCTAAGATGGAGCAAGCTTGTCCAGAAAAAGCCTATTAACTCATTTTTTTAATTGCCTCGGGGTTGAGTGTGGTCGGAAACAGACGCAGGCAGGTCATTCCATTCATTTGCAGTACGCATAATGAAAGTAGACGCGGAACGCTTAGTCCCAATACGGGGATCATCAACAGCAAACACAGATATTTAAGACAATACTTTTTAGTTTGGAAAAATAAAGAAATGTTTTACCGCGCGTCACCAGATTTTATGAAGCGTTATTTTGCGGGAGAATATCGTATACCGTGGGTAACACCGCGGTAAACAACTAGTAGTAAATACGTAACACTAGTTACAGGACGGATAAATTAGATTGACAGTTTTTCTAATACCTAGTTAGCACATGAGGCTGAAAGTGGCAGAAAACGCAATGCACAGGGAAGACAAATACTTGGTACCAGAAAAACATTGTTTTCATTTATAACCTTTGACTGCTAACTGCAAATATGTATGAACACGTCCTATTCAATTCAGGGACCAAGTCCTTGTCCATCGCGCTTTTTCTGCTACAATTTTCTGCCAGGTTCAGCCTCATAGTTAGCACCTGAACAGTCAATAGCAAAATTTCCCATCCCGGAACTTTACCGGCATCGCATCCTTTATAAAAAGTTAATAAGGTTTTTAACTAACTGCCTTACAATAACAAGGAAGGCGTAAAGCGAACCTATTTAAATTGGAAAATCAATGAAAATACTTTTAAATTAAGGTTTTATTCTGTTGACAAAAAAGCATGTTTTCCTATATTTTTTTGTTTGTTGTTGTTTGCCTCTGCTTGGTTTACTTGGTTAACCGAATTAATGTTTGGACATTTTAAACTTTAACATCATTATCATCATTACAGCCTAATATGTCCACTGCTGAACGAAGGGTTGATCCTAATGATTTCCACGCGGGCCGATCCTTATAAATCAGTACATCCGTCGGCTACCCGCCACCTTAACCAGGTCATTCTTACCATGTGCCGACCTATTAGTGTTGGAATAAAAATATCTCTTTGCTATGTTTATTAAATTACAATTATTTAATTACACCAAGGTCCCATTGAAATGACACAGGTGTTATAACTAGTATTACGTATACTATTTTGCCATCGGATCGAATTATCGATTTTATTTTATCTTATTTTAGTCTTTCTATTAACCAAATTCACAAAAAAAATGTTTAAGGTAAGTTATTGCGACAGTTACACTTCCACATAGCTATGTGTTCTGGATACTTAAAACATTATAACTAAAAGAATAATACTCGTTTGATAGCTATGGCATTTAAAAGGAACACCACTATGTCATTACGACATGTGAAATTTGAATGAAAATTCTTCACATTCCACGCGAAAGGCAGAGTTTACGCGGACACTTTTTGAGTGAGATTGTGATAGGTTTAAGCAATAAAATAACTAGTAGTTTATTGTTATCTAAATTATTAGTTGAAAATAAGCTGGGCATAACGGACCCTATAAACAAAAGCATTTATGACATTATGCACTTCAGTGTTTGTAAAATATCTGTACATTAAAATCATTGTTTAAAAAAGGCTGTTGGTACTGTTGAGTTTTCTTGGGTGCTTCTTTCTCAACAGGCCAAAACGCCGAAGCGCTTTTTTCCAAGTATCAAAATTCAGTATTGTGCTTTACTTTGGTATTTTAAATGTATTTTTATTGTATTCTTTTTGACGTTCATAAGTGCTTTTTGATGGCCTAATCTGAATAAATGAATTTTAACTTTGATTATGTCGTTTTGCGTTATTCTTCGAGCGAATGACATATTAATAGAAGTTAATCGAGTAAAAACATATTATCATCTATATGTCTATATGTATATGGCACGCACGTGTTAGTAATTAGCTATAAAAATATTTATTGCGCAAATTGCGATATTTCTGGTTTTACCATTACTAAATTAAAGTACGACGTGCCTCTCTAACAATAGATAATTAGTAAGTTGATTTACTGCCTATAATACATTTTAAACGTCTAAACACGGTACTGAAAAGTCTAAAAACACGCGTATGGTTTGCTGCCATATATTTTTCTGACAATTTTCAGCGTCATGTTTGAGGCAATCGGCCAACCCGCACTGGGCCCGCGTGGACGACTAAGGTCTATACACACAATACGGGTAGGCTCGTGCCCCTCGGTGGGGACGTTTAATTAGCTGATGAATCCCACGAATGAGCGTCGGTGGCTCAATGGTGTGGACTGTCGCCTTCCTACCCGGGAGGGCTGAGGTTCAAATCCCGACACGTACCAATGTGTTTTCGAATTTTCGAAAAATATATGTACGTTATCCGACGCTCTTACGGTAAGGGAAAACATCGTGAGGAAACCTTCATGCACGTCTGCGAAGAGATTCGAAGGTTGTGTGTGAAGTCGTCCAATCCGCACTGGGCCCGCGTGGACGACTAAGGCCTAATCACCCTATACGGGTAGGCTCGTGCCCCTCGGTGGGGACGTTTAATGAGCTGATGATGATAAATGCATTACTTGTGAGATAGCACCATTTACATCGTCAAATATATTTATTTATATAAGTACTTATGTGGAGACTTATAAATGTCGATCAATATTTATATTTATTTTGTGTCTAAAATAACATTTGCTGTAAGTTTTCCTAAAATGTAAAAATAAAATAAAATAAATGTTTCTTTTTTATATTAACGTTAAAAAGCAATGATGTAGCGTCTTCAAGTAGTACTATTTAAGAAAGATTATGACACTAACAGTGTGTGAACTAATTTACTAGGTGGTAGACTCTGTAATAAGCGAAATGATCATCCCGTTCTCTTTATACCAAAAAAAATAATGATTTGAACGTGCCATTGTTAATAAGGTAGATGATGAAACATTAAAAGTGAAATGTTGACCAATCACTGACAGTACATTCGTGTCACGCACACGTTCATGTGTGAAGCGAAATCGGAAATGTATGCTTATTACTAATGCGAAAGGTTAAAACAACAATCTGTTCAAAATGATGATGAAAAATTATGAAATATGATAATATATTCAAACTCTTAAGAAAATAATATAGAAAATCACAAATACGTTCCACAGCGCCATCCAGCCCCCATTTAAGGCTTATACTACGTGTACTTACGAATATTTTTTAAATAACACCCAGACCAATACAAACAGACATGTTTATACACACAAATGATATTAAAACACAGAACCTGGAACCCCCAGTGTACTAGCCGACGTTTCAACCATCACAAATGGGTCGTCAAATCAAAACGCTCTCTCTCTTTAACCCATCGCAGTCCTCTGCTGGTCTCCCCCATTTTGTGCCAGATATCCCGGTCCTCCGCTTTCTTCATGCAGCTTCCACCAGCGACCTTTCGCAAGTCGTCGGTCTCTCGGTTCGGTCCTACGCTACGCTTGCTAAGACGCGGTCTCCACTCCAGAACTCGTCTGCTCCAACGGCCATCGATTCTGCGACATGACCAGCCCACTGCAACTTCAACTCGCCGATCAGGCTACATCAAAACTATTGGATACAATATTTAGAAATCAGGTCGCACGAACAGTAGGTGGTTCGCAAGAAACGTGCCACGGTTTACATAGAATGGCATTTCATACATTGATTGCGTTCACCTCGCAGACGTGTGAATGTACGAGTAGCTAGAAATCATAGCGCAGGTGACCGAAAATGTTACGCGTTTATGTTACGTTTAGTGGCATTCGAGCTGAGCTTAATCGATTCGATCCCCACGTTTTTATTGCTGTATTTTTTTATTTTTCATCCATAATCTTACTTATTTTTGTATTAAGTTTGACTGCTATTTCAACCGATGGAAAGTAACGATGCAGTCTAAGGTGTACTCGTATAACACAAACACAAATAATGCATAATTTCATATCCCTAATCTTACATTTTATTGGTATAAAATTTGAGTGCATTTGTCTGCTATCTCAACCGATGAAAAGTGACGATACAGCCTAAGGTATATACGCAAACTCAGTTAATGCCTATTCGCTGTTGCCTTGAAAGCGTTTCTATTATGTCTGGATTCCTACCACCAGGTCTTGTCCAATTCTGTAGCCTATGGTTAATCCAAGGTTTAACCCTAGGCTACAGAATTGGACAGGTCGGAGTAAGAACAATTTGGCAAGATGGGGATTTTCGGGTGGTCTTGGTTTAGACTGTTTTTGTGGTGCGGCCCAAACGATGTTCACCTTATGTCGTGTTCTGCTTGCCCAAGTAGCTGTTGCTCAGCAATACTGTCACCGTAGCTAGCTTTTGGGCTTCTGCGATTTGATCATTACCATCCCACCGAGTACCCATTTGGTGTTGCGGTTGACACGTCGGCTGTAATACCAAGGGTTCGATCCCCGAGCAGTACAAACATTTGTGTGCATGAACATGTATGTTTGTAATAGTCTGGGTGTTTAATGATCAAATATGTAAGTATGTTTATCCATTGTTTAGTAGCCATAATACAGCCTTCACGCTTAACTTGGGGCTAGATGGCACTGTGTGAATTACATATTGCCATCGATCCGCTAAGAAGAAGCTTACTTTGCTGAGCGACAATGTTATGTTATAAAAATAACTTATAGCTACACGTGTACTTTGAGCCAGTCTGGATATCACCAGTTATATGATTGTTCACATTTACTTCAAAGTACTATCCATACTAATATTATAAATGTGAAAGTAACTCTGTCTGTATTTCTGTCTGTCTGTCTGTCTGTATATTTGCAATTGTCAATATTGCACTGTTACTTAATGCAGCGCTTGCCAGATATGACTTTGGCACAGCGACGTAAGGAAAGAGATCAAATATTTCTATTTAAAATTCTTAGTAACAACACAATTCTCATTTTTTTAAATTGCATTAATGTTAAATGCCCTCGGATAAGCACCCGTTCTCGTGAAATTACAACATATTTTTTGTGAAATAGACATTTTTAATTGCACTATAGATTTATATAAGAGGAAAGTTAGACTTGCACTGATGAACATGTCTTAAAATAAATGTATTTTTTTCTCTCTTTTGTTTATTTTTAGTGTGGTAAATTAGATAAATATAATATTTCCTAATATAACACCTATTTGTGCTCAGTTTATGGGATAACAAGTTGTGATTTATGTAAGAGTAAATTTTTTGTTTTCTTTTTTGTATATGAATAAAACTGTATTGTTTGTTTCCCAAATAAATAAATATGAAACACTAGGAAGGAAAAACCCTTTTGTAAAAAATGAATATCTTCTCAATGAGTCCGTTGGCTCGGACTCAAACACACGTACTTTCACACGTGATATGCTATGCTGAATCTATTATTAGCCAACCCTACATACTAGCTGTCATTGTCAAGAGTCAATGGTAAAAAGTCTTTTTTGTCTTTTGAACATATCACAGTCCAATGGACATAGGACAAAATGGGGGAAAAAATTGTTTAAGATATCAATTGGTAAGGTGTCCTACTTGTACGATCACACGCTGCGACATGACAACTGAAAGTGGGAAAGGTTCAAGGTTCTTTTTGTTTGGATTCTCTCGATAAGATAATAATATTTTTTTGAGATTAAGTGCAGTATTAAATTTTTTCTGTGTTCGTTACCAGGAAAGTGGAGCCATGTTATCCCGAATTTAACGCGAGCGAAGCCGCGGGCAAAAGCTAGTTCAAAATAAATTCAGCTTGTATATTTTTACTCTTAAGATTAAAGCCAAAATAATCTAGAACGAGTTTATTTAGACACTTATAAATCTGATAAATTTGGACTATCAAGACATTCGCTATAGGTTCGTTCACCCAAATTCATACACGCAAATAGTAAATACTGCGCATATACTATTCGAGGCAGATCTCTTTGTGGACAGAAATAATTTTCGCGCGTCGCGGAATTTGACTTTATGCGTTGTAGTCCTAGTTTTTTATCGATTGGCGAAAATAACCAGATTTATAAACTATTTGGGTTTATATTTCGGTGCCGTTGTAAACTTTTCGTGGGAAATATGTATGTTTTTAAATTAAATACGAGTTACCTGGTTAAGATGGCGGGTAGCAAATGTCAAGTGGTAGGGACCGGTTCGCGTGGGAATCATTAAATGAGGCCTTCGATCAGCTGTAGACATAGGTATTAGACTGTAATAATAATAAATAAATAAATACTAAATTGGAGATCACGTTTTCTGTTTTTTTTTATTGTATTCGTAAATTTCGTGTACTGAATAGGATTTTTTCACCCTAATACACGATAGATAGTTTAAAACATCATTTTAAAAAGATATCACGTTTATAAAGAACAAAACCTTACAACTGGTATTTGTTGTATTATGTAATTATTTTAATAGGAAAATTGATATATAACAATGCATTTATGCGGCATAAAGTACAAAGTACATACGAGTATATGCGGTGTTAGAAAAAAGGTACGTTAAAGCAACATGCACTGATGCGTTTATTATTTTACTAGCTTTTGCCCGCGGCTTCGCTCGCATTAAATTCGGGATAACACGGTACTTTCATTTATCACTATACATAGGATTTCCCTCCCTCCAACTTTAAAGGTTTCGGGGTCAATTTCAGAATTTTTATTAGCAAAAAATATGTTATAGTGAGCTTACCTTAAAAGATAGACATATGCTCTCGCGGACTTTTTGTAGACCTTTAAAAGGAGAACAATACTCTCATACATGACTTTTGTGTAACTTTAACCGTTTACTCAGCGTACGCAGCGGAAGCTCCAAGTATGAAAAATACCCCCGATTTTGAAACATTCTTCATTGCTGCTCCGCTTCTATTGCTCGTAGCGGGAATATATATAGCCTATAGCCTTCCTCGATAAATAAGCTATCTAACACTGAAAAATTTTTCAAATCGAACCAGTAGTTCCTGAGATTAGCGCATTCAAACAAACAAACTCTTCAGCTTTATATATTAGTATAGATAAGGCCCTGGATTAATACGTTTTTAATTAAATTTTAAAGTAAATGTAATTTTTGTTACAGCCCGGCCGAGTGGCGACTCTAATAGAAGATAAGGAAGTAAGTATTTTCGGTATTCATGTTTTAAATATATCACGGGCTGAACGCGTTTGCGCACATAACATTTATAGACATTCTATTTTGGGCACTAACGCTAGTGACCGTAGGCAGATTTTAGAAAACCATGATTAATTATTTTATGTTTTGAAAATGTTCTTAGATGTCATTAGGTATGTAAAGATTTAGCTTATGATTATGTACAGTCTATCAAAGCATAGGTGCTACCTTTTTTTTAGTTTAGATATATGTAGGAGCAGTTTTTTTAAAGTTTTTGATACAGAAAGTATGACTATCATTACTTGAATATAGTGATACTTTCATCATTAAATTTGACGACCCATTTGGTGTAATGTTTTGATGTCCGCTATTACACCAAGGGTTCCGTTTCGATCCCCGGGCAGCACTAACATGTGTCTGTTTCTATTTATCTGGATTTTATGTATAATATTTATTTACAAAAAAAGTATATAAGTAGGTATGTTTATCCGTTGTTTAGTACCCATATTACAGGCTAAATGCTTAGTTTAGGGCAAGATGGCGCTGTATGAATGGGATATTTAATTTATTATTTATCATCATCGTAGGCCTATAACAGCCCACTTCAAGACACAGGCCTTCCCCACTGATTATAATACGAGAAAAACAAAGTATGTGACGTACCGACAGCCTATATCTAGTCGGCATACTTCAGTAATAGTGTAGGTACTGCTGTTTGCCGATACAATAGGTCAAGGTTCGATGACACGAGTTTTTGATAACGTTTCAATGAACGCATGTAATTAATGTTAATCAGGTGTAGTGATGATTACTTTATGTAACTAATACTTACTGTTTTGGTATTAATTAACCGACTTCAGAAAACGAAGTTCTCAGTTTGACTTGTTAGTATGTATGTAAGTGTATGTAAGTTTGTCCGCGATTATCTCAAGTTTTTTTTTATTTCGCCTAGGTACGAGTCATGGCAGTAAGGCCTAGAATGTGGTATTCATATTTCTATGTATATAACAGCCTGGGTGGTCTGTAGAGAACAATAATTCTGTGCTTCTGAGGGCACATTTAGCCGTCGGACCCGGGTTCAAACTACGGTTGATAACCTTTTTTATGACCCTTTGACCGCCAAAGACGCCTTAAATTGTCACAAACAAGAGATGTTCCATTGTGGTCTTTACGCACAACCTTCAAATCTCTTCACAGACTTGCGCAGGATTTACACGATGTTTTCCTTCACCGTAAGAGCTTCGGGTAAACGTAGGTACATATTATTTCGAAAATACGAAAACACATTAGTACGTGGCCTGAAATGAAATATGAACCTGATCCAGATCGGAAGGCTACAAGCCACACGATTGAGCCAACGACCCTCATTCGTGATAAAATATCCGGCCTTTGCCAGTTTGTCTTTATGACAAAGAAACAAATAAAATATATATTTGAATACAAGTGTACTAGACTTTAACTTAACAGCCAGGCATTGCAAATATTAATTTATATACCCGTTGTAACTGGTTTGAATGAGAATTGTCTCAACCTGGAAAATAATTTATAGAAGCGTCTGCTGGGCTGGGGTTGACTAACTTATTTATGTTAAAGAAATGATAACTCTTTGTCCTTACTTATAAATACTTCATGTTTGACGTCAGATGGCCGATCCGTATTGTGTCGCAGACACAATAAAAATAATAACCTAGGGTTAGTGACAAAATGGTATGCAAAGTTTACGTTTGCGTCACTTTAAGTTATTTCAGTTTAATATAAAATACAATTCGCACGAGTGTTCTTATGGTCGCGACTGATGCACCAAACGTATGCAATGATTTTCTTGACATTTAGGAAGATTATAATGATCATTACAGCCTTACATGATCCCTGCTAAACAAAATGATCCCGCCACTTATCCCGCCGTTTATCCGTCGCTCTTACGGTGAAGGAAAACATCGTGAGGAAACCTGCGCACGCCTGCGAAGAGATTCAAAGGTTGTGCTTGACGTCGGCCAATCCAAAGTGAGCGTGGACTAAGGTCCATACGCCCTTTACGGGTAGGCTCGTGTCCCTCGGTGGGTACGTATAATGAGCTGATGAAACAAAATTATTTCCTATGAACCGTTCCCTAGCAGTCGCCATCCATCACCTACCCACCACCTTAAACAGGTCATCAGTCTATCTCGGTGGCCTACGCTATTTTTGGCCTTTACGTGGACATAACTCGAAAACCATTCCGCTTTGTACTTTCTGCTTACGCACTATGTGCACAGCCACTTCAACTTACTCATTCTTTGGGCTATGTCGGTCACTCTAGTTATCCTACGGATTTCCTCCTTCCGTATCTTATAAAAAATAAAGTATTTCAGTAAATTCATGTTGTTATGCCTTCTCCCACACTGACACAATTATAATAAATATCCACTGACATTCACACAGCGCCATCTAGCCCCAAGTTAAGCGTGAAGCCTGTATTATGGGCACTAAACAACGGATAAACATACTTATATATTTTTTTTTGTAAATACATACATAATATATATAAAACACCCTTACACACAATTAAGAAGCCAGACTTAAAATTCCACGGCGGTATTTCTTCAATATTGTGGTTTGACCTATGCAATAATGTCGTCAAAGTGCTTCGATATCTGATTACCTTGCAACATGGTCCCTACGGCTGCTTTGTATAATCTACTTTGGGTAATTGGGCTAATTAACAATTAGCTTGCTAGCCGCGGCTCTGATCTTGCATCGCAATCGATGAAGTGTAACAACGCGCAACAGCCAAAGATTAGTTAATGGTTGACACTTTTGTAATTATTGTAAAACTTTTATGGTTGAGTCAATTGTTTTGTCACCTGCGCCCCAATTCTGCTAATAGCGTGCGTTAATAAGATCACAGATAAAATAAATAAATTAAAAATAAGAATCTTTGTTAACATTATGGTGATAGTAGAAATATTAATTTGGTTGCTTCCACACATTTTTTTTAATAAAAAATTGAGTGCGCTTGACTACCATCTCACCTGATGGAAAGTGACGACGCAGTCTAAGATGTATCACGCAAATTCAAATAATGCCTATTCACTCTTGCCTTGAAAACCCCTAAATTGTATGTATCGGGAAACACAGACGCAGGAAGGTCATTCCACTGCCTTGCAGTTCGGAAGAACCGAACTTTTTGGTACGAATGGGTGGTATATCGACAACAAAGGGGTGGAATCCCTCCCTACGACGTGTGAGACACAAATAATAATTAACCAAGAGTACTAACGAAGAATTCATTGACACTGTAGAAATTGTGTTTCAATAACCATACATATAGATTCTTAAAAACAATGAGCGGTTTAAGCATTTCAATGCTAATAGTATCAAAATGTCAAGAAAATTAGTAGAATTTAGGATGTCAGTTGTAAAATGTAATCAATTTGTATCTTAGGCCAAACCACTGAAGCGCTTTTTTTTTCAAAGCATCAAAACTCATATTTTTAGTTTAGTATTTAAATCGTTTTTTATTATATTTTTGTATATTTCTTGACGTTCATGAGTGCTTTTTGTAAGCCTAATTTGAAATAAATGTTTTTGACTTTGACTTTAGATCATAATAAACAGACGGATCATAACCAACGGACGGTCAAGACGCTCATCTGATGGTAAGTGATACGCCTGACCATGACAGAGCAGCATAGAATGAGACCAACAACTGATAGACAGTTATTGTCCTCTATCAATGCCGCACTGCGCCCGTCACCCGAGACAACAGATGTTAGGTCTCTTATACCCGGTAATTTCACTGGCTACAGTGCCCTCATCCCGAAACTCAGAAGTGCAAAACACTCCTATTTTTTTTTATATATGTATACCGAGTACCTTCGTTAAATGTTCTCGTGTGTTCGTGAATTTACTAGGCTAGTCTGAATCGTGATCCATTATGATATGAACCACTTTTATACCGAAAAGATATTTTATTACAACCAAATGTATTACCAAGTTGCAACGTGTACCTATATTACATTAGGGCTTGCCCTTATTCAATTTATTTTTTTTAACGTATTAAATATATAATAGATGTGATAAATATCCGCTGACATTCACACTGCGCCATCTAGCCCCAAGTTAAGCGTGAAGTCTGTATTATGGGTACTAAACATCGGATAAACATAAACATACTTATATACATTTTTTTTAAATAAACATACATATTATACATGTGAAACACCCAGACCATTACAAACAGACATGTTCATGCACAAATGTTTGCACTGCCCGGGGATTGAACCCGGAACCCTTGGTGTTGCAGCCGACGTCTCAACCGCAACACCAAATGGGTCGTCAAAATTATATGTACGTTATCTAAATACTTATAAAGCTTCTTTATTTATAAAACTATATAAATGAAGAAGCTGCGGCTCGGATGCCATATGATTTTAGTACTTTTGTACTCAGCTCAATATTCGTTCCCACCAAAGGGCACGAACCTATATAAGATGCCGTAAAGGATGTATAGGCCGTAGTTGTCCATGTGGACCCAGTGCTAATTGGCCGGCTTCACGCACAACCTTTGAATCTCTTCGCAGGCGTGCGCAGGTTTCTTCACGATGTTTTCCTTCGCCGTAAGAGCGTTATAGAGCAGAGCGTACAGTAAGAGCGTTCATATAATTTCGAAAATTCGAAAACATCGCGACGTGGTGGGATTTGAACCTGCGTCGTCCCGATCGGAAGGCATCAATCCACACCATTGAGCCACCAACGCTCTCATACTTTTGTGTAATATAAGTTTATATACATTATTCATGACTAGGTTTATTTGTATATCCTAGTTAAATTATATCTCTGTCGCCATGACTGCAGTGTGAGAAGGCCTGTGCCCAGCAGTGGGTCGTTATTGGCTGATGATATTAGCGGTAACATCGCGGTATATAATAATAAATGGCGAAGACAATAAAGTCCACTGAGACGATATTGTCTTAAATTTATATAGAAAAGCCATTGTATTGTTTTATAAAACAATACTTATGTATTTTATATAGCTGCCCCCCGCGGTATAACCCTTTTTAAAGTCCATTAATAAAGTCCAAGTTAATGATACATTAGAGCGTCGGTGGCTCAGTGGTGTGGACTGTCGCCTTCCTACCGGGAGGGCTGAGGTTCAAATCCCGACACGTACCAATGTATTTTCGAATTTTCGAAAATATGTACGTTATCGACGCTCTTACGTGAAGGAAAATCGTGAGAAAACCTCATGCACGCCTGCGAAGAGATTCGAAGGTTGTGTGTGAAGTGTCAATCCGCACTGGGCCCGCGTGGACGACTAAGGCCTAATCACCCTATACGGGTAGGCTCGTGCCCCTCGGTGGGGACGTTTAATGAGCTGATGATGATGATGATGAAATGATACATTTACACTCGTGCATTATTATAATCCAAACTAATATTATGTATGCGAAAGTAACTCTGTCTGTTTGTTACGCTTTCACGCCTAAACGGCTGAACGGATTATGATGTAATTTGGTATTGTGATTGAATCTGAAGATTTTTGGTCTAATTCTAATCCCCCCTAATACCTAAAATGTGGGGTGGAAGTTTGTATGGAGCATTCCGAATTTTATAAGGTAGAAGCTAAAAATTTGTCACAAACCAAAAATCTATCATCATTTTTTTTCGGAAATAGGTTCCATAAGGCCTTTTCCCAATTTTTAAGGTAGGAAGCTAAAATTCGTTAGACGTATATCATACGTATATTATCTACGGCAGCTTAATTTTTTTCTGTTTTCAAAACAGGAAAGGCAACCGTGTTACCCCTAGTTTAATGCGAGCGAAGCCGCGGGCAATCCGAGCCCTCCGGCCCGATGGACCGACGACTTGCGAAAGGTCGCTGGTGGAGTCTGGATGAGGAAAGCGGAGGACCGGTATATCTGGGGAAAATGGGAGAGACCTATGTCCAGCAGTGGACTGCGATAGATTGAAGAGAGGAGCCGCGGGCAAAAGCTAGTATTTAATATACAGCGCAATTGAGACGCAAAACGGACGTCACGTTGAGCTCATCCAATAATACACACACGTGCTGTCTTCGCGCTCGCTCGATACTAGAATGCGGTATGCTAATTGGCTATTAATGCCGGCAAATTCTTAAATACCCAGTCATATATAAATTCACTGACGCGTCGAGATTGACACAAGCGTAAACGTAAACGCCAATCAACCCGATAATTCATGACATTAACCGTTAGTAGGTCCCACTATTACTACAGATCGAGTGTCTGCAAATTGACTAATATAGTGCTTCAAAAGTACGACTACTTATGCTAACTTAATATGGTTCTGTAGCTAGTAAAATTGCCGGGTATAAGAGACCTAATGATATGGGGTAAAAATTAATCGATATTTGCGATGTTTGCGATTATAATCTTTAATTAAACATGAGCGTTTTGTTATTAAGTTATTATCTATAGCTTATGGACGTCCACCGACCATATAAAAAGGTTTATCAGAGTTCAAACAGTAAGTCCTTGCGTTATCAGTGCGTTTGTTTAGTAAGATTGATAAAACCATTTCAAACTAATAAAACAGCTGTTTTGAGCACAGCTAATGTCAATGAGATATGCTTGTTTCTTTGTTATATAAGCAAAAGATCAGGGCTCCAATTCTGTTAATTTTAAAATGCGCTAATAATAATGTTATTGTGCCCCAATAGTAAAATATTGCACTCATTCGTTCTGTTTTATGGTAGACTTTAATTGGTAACAATATTAGACAATGCATTCTATTTTTAATTTAATTGTAATTTTAACCAATAACATTAAAGTTGTACCGGAATGCCAAATATAAAATGGTTTGAAACGTGGCGTTATATCGCGCGTTGACATATTACAAAAATTAAAAGGTTTTCAGTTGATAAGCGAACACCGCGCACCGTGACAATATAGAGTCGTAGTTTCATAGAAAATGTAACTTTAGAAAAGTCCTTCTGATAAAGAAACGTAGGCAGTCGTTCAACTAGATGGGTCGAAGACCTGGTTAAGGTGGCGGGTTGCAGATGAATGTCGATTGCAAGGGATCGGCCGCGTGGAAAACAGGGGAGGCCTTCGTTCACCAGTGGACATATTAGGCTGTAATGATAATAAAAAGTGCGTCACTTGATCTAACGCCGTGACGTAAGTGCAAAAAATATCTGATAATTTGTAGTTTCAATCGGAAAAAGTAACTTAGTTGATTAATATTAGTCCACATTCCATTTATATATGAAATGAAAGTGTTTATTCAGTTTAGGTCCTTACAGAACACTTATGAATGTCAAATGAAGCTACCATTGGTTCGCTTTATTTTATCAGTGATCGTAACAAATTTAAATTAATGTAATGTCGACAGCCTGTGTAAGTGGGTCATTTATAAGTATCCACAAAGGAAGGTGTTCACGGTATCACAACAAAGCGTCGTGCGGTGCGCGATTAAAAATATTTTGGAGGTCGGCGGCGTATTCGTATTTTTAACATGCCGATTACACGTGTACGTATATTGCTGTTGATTCTGAATTCCGTCATCGGTAACGATACTTATTATGTGAGATGAATTTAAAGGTAACAAATTATCGCTTTACGAAAAGTAGTGATTATTTAAGTTCAAATTTCTTGGCCGTTGATTTGATTTTATTTAAAGTATTATTTTTGTTTTTAAGTAGCAATAACAATATTTTGCTATCATCATCATCAGCTTATTATACGGGGCACGAGCCTACCCGTAAAGGGCCTAAATCGTCCACGCGGGCCCAGTGCGAATTGGCCGACTTCCCACACAACCTGTAAATCTCTTCGTAGGCGTGCGCAGGTTTCCTCACGATGTTTTCCTTCACCGTAAGAGCGTCGGATAAAAGTATATAATTCTGAATATTCTAAAAGACATTGGTACGTGGCGGGATTTGAACCTGCGCCCTTCACATCGGAAGGCAACGCCATACCAATGAGGTACCAACGCTCTACTGCGGGAAACACGGCCAAGTATGTATTAAATACTACCTTTAGTTCTTAATAATTCGATATTTGATGGTTATAAATGTGAAATACGGGGTACTGAGCGACGTATCGTCATCCTTAATACGAGAAACTAAATAAAGCCAATCGAAAATCGCGTTGCTTGCTCATGCATTGTTGTTGTCAATCCGCAAATCGGCGGATGTGCTTATTGTCCGGTTCGCACACTGACAAATCTATAAATGTCGGGGCACAAGTGTCGCGACACGTGGGTACTCACGTGCTATACTGTACTCTTAATCAGCCTATTACGTCCCATTTCATGCCATAGGGCTTCCCGTACTGCATAGCCATGGGGAGATTGCGCTGTCACCCACCAGGCGGTTTTAATGCGTATCTGTGGGTGTTAATGACTACCATCCTTAGATTTTTATGTCACAAAATGAACAGGACGCTCACCTGATGGTAAGTGATACGCCTTACCATGACAGCGGCGTTGAAGGAGGCCAACTGATGAACAGTTATTATTCTCCATCAAAGCCGCACTGCGCCCGTCACCCGAGACAACAGATGTTAGGTCTCTTATACCCGGTAATTTTGTAGTGCCCTCAACCCGAAACACATCATAGTCAACAGCTGTCATTTTGGGGTCACATTGTATGTATAAATGACAGTCTGTCCGCATTTTTCAAACGCCCATGGCTTAGATAACAATAAACAAACTTGATCAAAATATCACAATCACGAAGAAGTATCAACCAAAATATTTCCGAGCCACTTGACACATACGTTGACTTATTAATTAGAATCCTAGTTAATATAGAACAAAAGGAAACATGTAAACCACACTTTCAATCGCTAAAAATTTTAACTTTACCATGTTTGTACATATTTGAGGCTTGTAAATTTGTTCGCAAGCACCCGGAGCTTTATACTACTAAAGAAACTATCCAAACAAAATATAAGCTCAGGCAGAAACATAAATTATATCTTCCCAGCTCTCGACTAACAATGTACTCTTCTAGCCCATTGATTATGTCGATAAAAATTTACAATAAACTACCGGACAACATAAAAAATGAAAACCATGAAATTTTTTTTTAAATAATCTCAAACATTTTTTAATAGAAAAAAGCTATTACAGTATCAAAGAATACCTAACTGATAAATATTAGCCGAATATGATAAACTTAATCCATTTCAAATAATCCATTACGTTTTAATTTATTTCATTTTAATATTAAGTAGGAAAATAATGTTTGAATTGTTATTATTTCGCTTTACTTTGTAACATTAATACTCTGTTTTCTTGTTATACTCTTATTGTGCATGTTGTGTTTGCCTCTAATTGTTTATGGCAATAGTAATTGTACTGGTGTGTGTTTTTTACTTTTTAAAGTGTCATTGTACATAAACGTTGGCAATCCTAATAAAGAAAATAAATAAAATAAAATAAAATTACTATGTGGTCATCTATTTAAGAGTAATATGTTGTATGAAGTGACGGCATGGTATTTTTTTTAATATTTTTACTTAAGTATACATTTTTTTATAGAAACCATTAAGTTAAAAACGTTTACAAAGCAGCCAGTCAATTTATTGGTTTTATCTCGATTTATAAGTGACCAGGGTAAATACTCAGTACAGGGTAGAGACAAGATGCACAGGGGAGGATACTTTATGGACAGGGAAGAGACATAGACATATTAAAAACAGGGTTATTTTTAAGAATCAACTTTATTTATTTATTTTTATTTTTATGACTTATTTATAATCAGACTTTTCATTTCTTAGCAGTCTGTGTTTTAAAATTAAATATTTTTAAGCACTAGGTACAAAACATAAGAAGGTTCTTACTTTTCCTTTCCAACACAAAAATATCTATAACTTTACTATCAATAGTCAATAATGAAATAAAAAGAAACAAAAACTTCTCTGAGTAACAGTATTAAACTCTTCTTGTACTTAAACTATAAAAACATTTTAATTAAAAGGTAACTAAAAAAAAACTTTTTCTAAAACCCGCGTTCAAAGACATCAATAGATTCATTAAATTCATAAAAAATATATGTCATCAACACGTAGACGAAATTTAGGACGTGTTTGTGGATAATCCAAAGAACCAATTGAAAATGACGACATAACTCTGGGTCACAGAAGCAGCTCAAACTTTTCAATGTCAGGCAATTAGGTATAAATACGCAACCGGTAACTTGCCTGAAAAAGTTTTTATACCTTCAGTAGAACCTAATTTTGCTGCTTTTTCAGATATGTCTGCATCATCTACTGTGAAAATTTTAATATTTGGGCAGGTTTTCTCAAGGGCTTTGGCTAAGTCATCTATTGATAAAATATCGGTCCCACTCGCAACTAATCTATCTGCAGTTCTGCAGACCTAAGTTGAGCTATTTCAGCCTTTTGTTTTCTTATTATTAGGTTTCTTTTCTTGCTCGAATTGACTTTTGCTGTGCTGCCTGTGCTCGCATGTTCATATTTTGAGGGGGTGGTGGGTCTTCATTATCCGAACCTGGTGGTGTTTCAGGAGCATTGCTTATATCTTGAAGTGCTAAACGACGTCTACGAATTTTTGCTTTTTCTCTCCATACTTTTCTAGCCTTCCAGTGCTCTCTGGAAGTCATTTGCTTGACTGTCTTAATAACTCCTTTTTCTTTTTCTTTTCATACTTTCCCTATCCTTGACTTTTTGTAGAGCGTACATATCTTTGTTATTTATAATTCTTTGGTATCGTAATCGTTCTGCTATCCTTTTTTTTCGAGCCTTTCTTCGCGCGTCATTTTTTTTCTAGGTGCCATTTTGTCTGTAAAAAAGTCATATTAAATTGTAAAGCTAAGATATACATAAAGCCAAATAAAGATTCAGACAAAAATGTAGAACTATTCATGAAAACGCATACAAATGTATCTCCCCTGGCCATTAAGTATCTCCCCTGCCATCTAAAGAGCCAGGGGAAATACGCCAGAGGAGATACATTTTCGATTGATATCTAAAATAGTCGTAAAAGTATTTCTCACACGCAATTCACAATCAAATGTAACAATGTACGCACTATTCATAGTGAATATTTAAGTTAATATTGTTATTTTAACAAATAATTGCCAAATAAAACTTACCAGAGGAAAGACTGCATTCACTCAACAGTTCTACACCCAGCGAGCGGCGTGACTAAAATGGCCGTTAAAATAGCTGCGCAGTCGGCTCACGCGCCGCTTGCTGCTAGCTTCACGTTACATCCTATGCACTCAAGGTCACAACTTCCAAAAACTAGCAAAACAAAACTGGTTTTTGAACTAAAACAAAAAGCCAGGGGACGAGACACGAAAGACGAAGGACAAATTTCGACGTTGATATTATTTATGAAAAATTGGAATATAACTAAATTTACTTATAAGACACTGTGACTAAGTTATTGTTCTGTATAAAATTAACGATGATAAAGTAATTATTGAATTTTGATACATTCATAATCACTGGTTTATAAATAAAGTCGGTTTGGGGACAGACCAGGGGTGACTTTTTTCTTATATTAGAACTTATTGTGACTAAATTACGTACATTGCTGTAATAAATTTCAGTGGGCATGTAGGAAACATTTAGTTTTAAGCAATAAATAGGTTAATTAGGAAGTAAGTATAAAAATATATTTTTTTTGTCCTGCCCATCGAAAGTACCTTTAACGTAGAATGACCCATGTAATGATAACATAAGCGACATTTTAAATACATATTATAGTATACAAATATAAGCTACAATTTTAAAGATATACATATACACACAGATTGATAAAGTAAATTGTATTGTCAGAATCCAGCCTCCTCCTCTCTCCTACATTGTTGTTGTGCCCGACAGGGTCCATAAGGTCCTTTATTATTTGTAAGTCCACCGTGAAAATACTATGGAATGCAATAAAAAATTGAGTATTGAGTATTATTAAATATATGACAAAAAATTATTCATCAAAATTTTTACCTTAACACGTCATTAAAAGGGTACAAAATCAAATCACGAGCATACTACCATGACACTATTAAACGTAGCGAGAGACATGATTATGAATGAAAATTTTGCCCAACTGACGCGGTAGGCAGATTTTTGCCGCTGACACTTTGAGCGAGATGGTGCATCAAGTCAGTGGCGCTCTCCATATATGCAAATTAGCAGTGCATACCCTGTGCGTCCAGACAACCCGGAAAATCGCCAACATATTAAATGGTTCCAAATTATTACCCAAATTTAATGTACAGATTTGAAACCATACCAATCTTCTGTCAAGAACAGCATTTCATTTGACAAAAAAATAAATTATTTATTGTTTTTGCGATTAGTGTCACTTACTTTGCATACCCTACTAATAATATCTGTGCACGCCACTGCATCTAGTTAATGATTTGTTGATCAATCTAGGTCTATGGTTATAAGTAGATTACATGACGTACAAACGATGCACATTTTGACACAATAGCACTGTTACTTGCGCGAGGTCGTTGTCGCCTACAACCACTATGAAAGTGTGACTCACGTCATTGCTGTATGTAAATTTACCACCTGTGTTGATTTGAACTGATATATTTTGTATCCTTGGTTAATTTATTGTGCTTATACTGGAAAAGGCAATAATAGCAAAGACGCTACGGCTCTTGTGGTATTGGTTGAGATGTCGGCTCTTACATCAAAGGTTCCGTGTTTCCCGGGCAGCACAAACATTTGTGTGCATGAAAATGTGTGTTTGTATTTATCTGGGTGTTTTATGTATGTATTTTAAAAATACATAAGTATGTTTATTCGTTGTTTACTACCCATATTACAGGCTAAATGCTTAGTTTAGGGCTAAGTGGCGCTCAGTGTATCATCATCAGCTCATTAAACGTCCCGAGGGCACGAGCCTACCCGTATAGGGCGTTTAGGCCTTAGTCGTCCACGCGGGCCCAGTGCGGAAAGGACAACTTCACGCACAACCTTTGAATTTCTTCGCATGTGTGCGCAGGTATCTTCAACATGTTTTCTTTTACCGTAAGATCGTCGGATAGACGTATATATTATTTTTAAAATTCGAAATTACATTTATACGAGGCGAGATTTGAACCTGCATCCTTTACATCAGAAGGCAACAGTTCACACCAATGAGCCACCGACGCTCTTAATCATTTGTTCATAGTCAGTACGTCAGTGGATATTTAATATAATTATTTTCTCTTATGTCCGATAAGAATACATTTCACACTTCAGAAACCCCAAAGCTCTGTTGTGTGGGAATACCTGTAGTCTACTGTGGACGGTTATATGTTGAAGGGCGTCCCCGGAGTCATAATTGACTCCGGGGACGCCCTTAGGCTCTTGTCAATTTAAATCTGAGAGCCAATTGTACTTGCCACTTGCTCGGTGAAGCTGTAAAGAAAACCGAAGTATTTCTCATTGTCACTGAGTTACCTCCCTTTGTGCGGCAAACTATGCAGTTTAAAATTAGACGCCGGTGACACATAGTGCAAATGTTTTGTATTGAGGGCTTCGTACCTTGAACAAGGAAAACAGCAACAAGTGTGAAAGGTCTATGCTGATTTTATCGGCTTTAGTTTTAGAGTTCTGTAAGGGAAGAAACGGACCTTTATAGATTAATCATGTATGTCTGTCTGTCCGTACGTATCTAACACCCTCTTTTCTCCGAAACGATAAGAACTATACTGTTGAAACTTTGTAAGTATATGTTTTCTGTGCACCGCAATAAGGTTTTCATGAGAAACTTGTCAAAAAATTGTCGTGATTCCCCATAAACCTCTATTTTGTCTTAATACATCTGTAGTATGTGTCTAAACAAATAAAAATTGTTTAATTTTGTGTTGCTTGCTGCTAGCCGCCATTCATGGCCGAGTCCGACTCGCACTTGGCCAACTTTTTCCGATGTAATATCTGTATGTTGGTACTTTAGCCCCAAATAATTCTAGATAATGTGCGTGACGTTTAAGTAAACGTGGCGTGTATTATCGGACACATTGTTTATTATATATTCGATATGGTTATGTATATGTTTGAGTGTATATGTTTTGGTTATAAGATAGGTTTTTAAATAAACAACAGCTGACTAGGTTCAAAAAACTGGCCAAGTGCGAGTTGGTTTCGCGCATGAAGTGTTTCGTATCTATAACAAAAGGCAAAAAAGTCCATAATCCGTGAAAATCTTGACTGGCTAGACTTCACGGTTCATGAGCAGACAGACTCCTGATGACAGACAGACCGAGTGACAGCGAAGCCTTTGTTCTTTGTAAAAGGGTACCGTTTTTCCCTTTGTGTGGGATACCTAATAAGCAATATAAAATCAAATAATCGAATTACCGGGTACAAGAGACCTAACATCTGTCGTATCGTGGCGGGCGCAGAGCAGTGTTGGGAAATTAATACTACCTACGGTTATAATTTTCTGCAATCCTGTGTATGGTGGAAATCCTTTTTATTTAGAAAAATAAAGTAATGTTGTTCCGGGCGTTGCGTGAGCTGCGCGCTATAACGTGACTTAACGAAGCGATTTTAGGTTGTTTTACTGCGGCATAGTATCTTATACTACGGGTAACATCGCACAGAGCGTCGGTGGCTCAATGGTGTGGACTGTTGCCCTCCTACTGGGAGTGCTAAGGTTCAAATCCCGCCACGTACCAATGTGTTTTCGCATTTTCGAAATTATATGTACGTTATCCGACGCTCTTACGATGAAGGAAAACATCGAGAGGAAACCTTCACGCACGCCTGGGAAGAGATTCAAAGGTTGCGCGTGAAGTCGTCCAATCCGCACTGGGCCCGCGTCGACGACGAATGCCTAATCATCCTAAACGGGTAGGCTCGGGCCCCTCGGTGGGGACGTTTGA